>VYXD01011026.1:287792-307906 GCA_013397195.1 Hylia prasina | reverse complement strand
TTTTTTTTTTTTTTTCACTTTCTACGTGGCTTTGTGTTTGTCAGGGAGAGATACAATTTTAAAATGCTACTTTAAAGGCAAAGGAAAGATTTGCCTGTGATTCCAAATAGGATTTGTGTCGATTTTTAATAGTTCATTGGGCCTGTTTTTGTTGGACATGTCTCTCCAGTGTCAGGGGTGGATTTTAAATTTCCTTTCAATCCTGTTTTACCATGGTGTGCATGGTTTAGGACAACTGCTGCCTTCAATTAAGGTTAAGTGTTTAGTGTTACTCAAAAGGTCGTTGTTGAAAATGTATATTTTCCATTTTGGAGTTATGCAAATTTCTTTCTCTGTGACATTGGAAAAGTCAATGGAAAAGAAAAGCTGCATTACCTTCTTTTCCTGGCATCTCTTGCAGCCATTACAGTCAAAGCAATCTCAGTAAAAGGTTGCAACTGGCACTAAAGGAACACTGCACCATTATTATTCCTGGAGTAAAAGAGCAAAAATAGACTCTCAGACTTAGGCACATTTTGTCTTCTTTCTCCTTGTCTTCACATGCTGAAGCTGCTGCCAAGCTCAGCTGGTGCTTTGTCTGTTACATGCACCAAGTTGATTTTTCCCCAGTGCCCTTTTAGCTGATGCATTTGTCAGTGCATTGGCTATTTGCACTTCAGCAGATACAGTACAGCATCACTGTCACTGTCCTCCTTGCTGTATCTTCTGCTCTCTTCCACTACTCCCACATGGTTGCAACCTGCATCCTCCTCCTCCTCCCTGATATCTAAATGGTTTTATTACTCCCCAGCTGCAAATCTTACCATCTCATCACTTAACAACATTTAACATCCTTCTCTATTACCTCAAAACTGATGTCATCCCTTGTTATATTCCTTTATTGTTGTTACTTGCAATGTCCTGTGTTCCCTTTTTAGCTCTCCCCATGCCTTTCACTAGTACTGTTATAACATTTCTGAATTCTTATCTTCACTGTGTCAGCATTGCACCCTCAGCTCTTTGTCAGCATCTTGTTCTGGATTTCAAGGTCTTGGGTAGTTGTTAGTGAATCTTTGGCTTATCTGGCATTGTTAAAACCAATCACACTGCAAATCAGATATGAAAGAAGCCATATTGAGAATGTTTTAAAGTAACGTGAGCAGTCCTCCTAGAGTCCTTTGATATTTATATCTTTGTTATTTATATCTTTTTCCAAAACTCATGATCATGAGCCCAGGAGATGAATTTTCCATGCACAGTTCCATCTGTCCCCCCTTACCTCAATACCTTAAAATGTTCTTTCTGTTGAACACTCATCTGTAATTTTCCTTGTAAAATGTTAACTCCTTTATCAAATACTTCTGCTTATAATTCACTCTCCATGTCTGCTGGCATTTTGTGTTGTCCATCAATAGTTTATATCTCACCTACAGCTCTGCTTTCCCTTTCCACATTCGCTCTCCATTACCTACATGCTCGTGTCTCAGTATTTTCTCATAATCAACAGTGGGGTCACTGTGGATCTGTAAGTCTTGGTCACTTAATCCTGTTTTGTAGGCTGCCTTGACTTCCTCCAAAACCTTTTGTTTTCATAAAGCATTGTTATATTGGGCTCAGAATATAAAACACTTTCAATGGCACACTAATGCACAAAACAAACAATGAAAAGCAGCAAGAACTTTATTTTCAGCCTTTGTGCTTGTTTGAGCTTGGCATAGAAAACAATTTTCTTGCCTTGCTTTGTGACCTGGGGCAAAAGCTCCTCTTGGCACATCTGGGGGTTTTTATTCTGTGAAATAAAGATGAAGATGCTGAGCATCTTTGCAAAGCACTTTCAGAGCTGCAAATAAAAAAAAAAAAAGTTAAAGGTAGTTGGGTTTTTTTTTATTTTATATCTGCTTGTTATTCTGTGTGTCAGTCAGTGAAACAAGCACCATGTCTATACTTAGCAAATAATAATGGTTATAGTTGTTTTGACTCATCTGATGTTTTCTTGAGTGGCTAAGTTGCTAATGGAACTGATGTTCTGAACTCCTACAGACTTCTTGGTGTTTTCACAGCCATGCTTTTTTATTGGGTTTTTTTGTTTGTTTGGGTTTTTTTGTTTTGGTTTGGTTTTGTTTTTTGGGGGGGTTTTTGTGGTTTTTTTTGCAAATGATGTATCACCTCCCTTGTTTTCTGCTTGTTCTCATACAAAGTTCTTTATCTTGATGTAGAGTCTGTTTCCCTTTTTTGTGTCAAATGCAATATCTGGCCTTAGTATTGTTTGCTCTTAAGTTGCTCTGTTTGATTCACTCATCAGGTAGAACTGGCTTTTTTAAAAATTCATTTTATTTTTGTTGTTCAGGGAGTTTTTAAGAAGTAAATGTATACCTTTTTCAGCTTAGGAAATACTATCTACAATGACACATTAAAAGACTTGAAAAAGTTCCTTAGCTTTTCCACAGCAGAACATTCCCTGAATATTTGCTGTTTGCACTGTAGGAAAGAAAGCTCTCCCAGATTACTGTTCACAAATTTCTTTTTGTTTGGGGGATGGTCTTATTTTGAATAGTGTTGTTCAGTAATATCTTTGCTTGGAAGGATGCCAGGCTCATCCAGGGCAGCACAGGCAGCTCTCCCCATTGTAGGGCTTCCAATTAAACTAATGCTACCAGCTGTGTTTTCTTTTGTCTGCCCTGGACTAGGCTTTGGTATTGTGCTTCCCACTGTATCTCTCCAGCAGAGCCTGTTGTCTCCATATTAATAGTTTGGGCAAGAGAAGGGGGGCTGTGAAACAATTCAGAAAAGAGAGGAGATGTAAAGGAACTTTTGGCAATGTGAGCTATGCTCAGGAATTCTAACCTTGAAAAGATGGGTGTGGGGAACACAAGTACAATCTCTTTTATTTAAATCATGCAAAAGTGTTTTACAAAGGTGTCAAAATATCATAATCACCGAAGCATAAGAGAAATCAGATTACTAATCCCAAATTAGTCATGCAACAAAGTGATTACAGACTTGGCCCCAGGATATGAGTCTTCAGATTCTCAGTCCAGTGTCAAGTCCTCTAGATCTTGTTTCTGGGCTTTGGAGGCAAAGGGGTGAAGTAGGTGGGGGAAAAATAAAAATTAAAAAAGAAGAGATGGACGAGGTAACATGAAGAGGAAAAACAAATTGTTTTGCCTGGCTGAAGCAGATTCTAAGGAGAGAACTGTCAGTGGGAGGATGAAAGCCAATGCGCTCAGATACTCAGGGCAGGAAAAATCAGATAGGAATATACCTTAGAACTGGGATGGAAAGGATGGAAGGGAAAAGTGCAAGATAGTCTGATTTATAGGGGGCAAGGAAAGTGTAATTTTTGTCAAATGTCATCAAGTTCAGTGTTTTATCCTCTTAACTAGAAAATTACCTTGATTTATTTTGAGCAGGTTCAAAAAATGAGAAATACTGATGCTCAAGGTTTTAACAGGTTTTGTTGTTGACGGTTTTTTTCCCCCAGTGCTTCTACACAGACTTCCAGAGAACAGAATTAGAGTAAATCCCTCTGATTTTATCAGGATGTTATCTTTTGATAAAATTATATTTAATTTTATATTAAGCTGCTTTAAGACTCAGCCTTTTTGTTTCCTTATAATTGCTGCTCTGCAGCAATTGTCTGCTCTGGAGCAGGCAAGCTTGATATTAAAAGGGTATCAGAGAGTATGTGTTGCCTAGTAACTCCTCAAACAGTGCTGGTTAAGGAAATAAAAGATCCAGAAACAGTGCAAGGGTGAAGGAACAAAGTAAGGGATGGAGGAAGTTATCATGGTATACTGAGGTAATATATCCTTCATCATAAATTAGGTAAGCAAGTGGAATCTACCAGTGATTGTACTTGAAATGGAAAGTTTTCATTTTGCTGAATGGATGAATGGAAATTGCTCGTGCAACACTTTGAGCAAGGATGTTGGCAGTAGATGAGATTTGGGTTATGTCAGTGAGAGTTCAGCACAAATAAAAGAGAATATTTAGGAGACATTCTTGGAATCTCTGTCTGGGTTTCCTTGCATCTCTTGTTTCCCAATAGGCTACATTACCTTTGCAGACAGACGTCTCTGTTGGGATAACAGGACTCTAGAGGTCAGTTTTGTGATAGGTATCTAGCCTTTTCTTCAGTGAATGTCACTGCCTAGCCTTAATTGATTTTAATTTCCCTCTTTCCCTGCCCCTTTTCACCTCTTAGTACACATTTCAAAGCTTTCTACACCAGTGTTGCCTGGCCCAGCCTCCATTTTCCAGATCTGTCAGTGCTGCAGCCTCTTCTGACATCTTAACCATAGGCAACCCTGAACACACCCTGAGCATTTCGGGGGGGTATATTCCAGTTTACATCCTAATAGACATGGCAGCTAAAGCCACTCTTCAGGTGCAAATTTGTGGTTTTGTAGCTTCTTTAAAATGGTGGGGGTGGTTCTAAATGTTTTTTTAAAAAAGTTCAGGCTTCTTTGTCTGAGACAAAGCCTGGGTGCAATTGTTGAGTGCCAGGTGAAACCAGATTTAAAAAATATAGGAAGTTGTACTGCTCTTTCTCTGCCTGATGTACTAACCTGGCAAGACATGTATCCTCTTTATGCCTCTGTAGAATTGAATGGAAGAGCTGTGGGTTGCTATGCAGGAAAAGGTAAATAAATCAGGACACTTGTCCAAAAAGAGAGCTTGTGGAGCCTTCTTTCTGTTTGGTGGCCTTTGTAAGCTCTGGTTATTTCAAGCCCCCTAACTGAATCCTGCAAGCCATGGCATCAAAATACCTTTCATGTATAAAGCTTGCTTCCCTCCAAACTTGGGAGACTTTCAGTTTATTTTTTCAGGGCTCAGATTAATTATTGCATTTTAATGTGATGAATTTAATGCTACCATAATTGGCAAAGCTTGTATACAGGAAGATATCTGACTCAGAAACGGCTCTCAAATGCTTTTCAATATTAAAAATTACAAAAGTGGTTGTGGTGTTATGTGCAACAGAGATGCAAATGTGCTTTCTGGTAATAGTTTTTAGATATCCGAAGTTTGGATTATTTTTCTAAAACAAAGAAATCCCAAGGCTTAGAAAGCACAGCTGCTAAGGCTCAAACACAAGTTTGTTTTACAGTCAGGACAAACTAAAATCCCTTAAAGGTTAATTACAAGTGAATTTAAAATACTGTTACTCAGAGTTGTGTATAATGTAGTGGTGGGAGGGAAATTTTTTCCTAATGTTTACAGACAAGATGTAAATGCAGTGGAATTCTATAACCTTATCTAAGACAGGAACAGGATAGACTCTTATCTGCATTGCAGAGGGGAATATTCCTTAAAATCCAGTCAATAATTTCTCCTCCCTCCCACTTTATCCTTATACTTCTGAAGAGTTTTCAGGATATATTAAAAATGTGCTGTCACTCTTCTAGAAATAATTCAGCTCTAAGTCTGGGATGAACCATTGTGTTATGAAGGAAAAATAATTTGCAAGAGCAGAATTGCCATCCAAAAGTGACTAAAAAGATTTATTGGAAATTTGAGGCCAATCTCACTTTATCGTGGATCTCATAATCACATTTCATTCTACTTCTTGCATCTGAGATTATGAACACCAAACAGAAAGACCTGTAGTTTATCTGTTTAAACTTCTTGTCACTTTTCGTGACTATTTTCTTGTGAATGCATTATATTTCTGCAATGTATTCATGAGTGGTTTGGGGAGCATTTAAAGGTGACAAAGACGAAAAAAATTGCATTTTGGGAGGGAGCAGAATATCACAGTTAAAGAAATGCAGATTTTAACCTTATTCCTTACCCTTGGCACAACAGAGAATTTACATGCTGTGGTCCCCAGTCTTCGTCAGAACCCCGAAGCTTAGAAAGGATTTGAGGAGCAGCCAACAGCATATTGTCAAAATAAACCAGAAATAATAGTTTATATTTTCAAAGCTACGCAGAAACTGTCTAAAATGCATTTATAGGAACTCAGGTATTTCGACCCTTGAATCAGCCGTGTATCCTGGTTTGGATTAGTACAAGTAGGGACAATGGCTTTCTGGAATGCATTAATAAATCCATTAATATTCTCTTGATTATTAATCTATGGGGATAACCTGAGGCTCCTACAGATTACATTTTTTCCCTGACCTCTGACCAGATTGTATATTCCTGGCCATTTGAATGGAATGGGGAATAAGTCTGAGTATTCTTTCAGGGAACCTGTGATTCTTCTGATGGTGAATTGTACAGGCTCCAAAAGAGAGTAAGAAGTTAAAAAAATGTTTCTGTGGAAAGACTATATTCACCTTCAACAGAAATCAAAGGAAAGCAAACTTGGCCCAACTGTATGGAGCCCTCCTGGTGACAAGGCCTTGGAGCGCTTTCAAAACATAAAGCAGATGTGCAGGGTAACAAACTGTTTACAGTCTCCATCCCAAACCGGAGAGATCAGTCAAGAGAGGTTTTCTTCCTCAGATTCTCATTCAGATAAATAGCTTGGAGGCATTACACTATCTGGATAATATGTGGAAAACATCCATGAGTATTGAGATTGAAATGATGTCAGCTTTGAAGGGGACATCCAGGGGAATGACACTGGGGTGTGCAACTCAGGCCCATGGGACTGCGATTCTGGGAACAAGCGTTTACATCGCATTTTTGTTCACTCAGCATCATCTCAGTCAAACACCATTACTGTTCTGGAAGGAGTCTGGTAGTTTCTAAATTACAGAAGATGAAAAGGACCATAGAATACATGTCTGGTTATTTAAAGGGATCCTACCCACTATTTATGCATCACATTTAGCATTTTCAAAAATATAGTGTTAAGAGTTGGTCTAATTTTGTTTAACCAGCAATTTAAGTGGGAGCAAAATTGGACTGCTATCCAAGTCTCTAGAGATCCTACACTACTTTTTTTTCAGCTTGGCTCATCAGTTCACAGTAGATGAGAGTGACGTGATTTACTATCAGAAGAACATGGGAGAAATAAGAAAGAAAATTCTCACTTTCATAGCAACACTTAAATCTTTATAGTCCCTTTTTTTGGAGCTTCTTTTTTTTTTTTTCCTACATCTGTTTTTAACTTTTATTTATAGATTTTTTTGTTGTTGTTGTTTTCTTTCTAAATTACAGCAACTAATAGTTATTCAAGGACCTGCCATTGTTTCTATTTTAGAGAGAACTCATTTTAGGGACACATTTGTTACCACAGCCATTTAAATTCTGCTTTGCTGGAAATGCTTGTACAAGCTGATAGCCTAGATGTAAATTATTTATTTCAAATTGAATTGGTTGTGCTCTTTATTTTAAAAAAATAGCATACTAACCACAAAATTATATTTTTTATTTTCTTTTGATGCCTGCCAAATTAGCAAGAGATTTTACTATAAAATATTGCTTTTTTGTTACTGGCAATTGGCCCACCAGTGTTAAAAATTCAGAAACTTTACATTTTGAAAAAAGACCAAGTTAAGCTGGAGAGTTAAACATAATGCTGAGGGCATGCCAGAATGTGCTCTACATGCCATATATATATATAATGGTGAAGCATTTAAGCCATCTTACTGATATTCTTCGTATTCCCTCTATGCAATGCTTAAAATAATGTGAGCAATTTTATTACTTTAGCTGGTGAGGATGCAGTTGTTAATAACATCTGCTATATGGTGGTTATAAGGGTGAACAGTTATTTGGGCAACTTCTGTTTCAGTGTAGTGTGTATTCTTATAGTATGAATCAAGATTTTACAAACTTACTGAAGTTGCTGAACTTCTGCTCTTCCTTTGCCAAGTTTGCAATGGAGCTGTGTACAGGTCCCTCTGAGTTTGGCATTTCTACAGGCATGACTGAGGACTTTACAGACACAGCAATATTTTTATTTCTCTAGTTGATCGCAAACTAATACTGCTTGATCATATTGGCAGTAGACTAAATACTAGCTTGGAAATACAACTGACCAAGCAGGTTGTAATAAATTAAATTGCAATAGAGTTTTGAATGCTGAGGTAGCATTCAAGTGTATGTATACATATGTGACTATGTGGGTTTTTTAACACAGATGGGGCAAAACAAAACTTGGATGTTTCAGGCTCAGGTAAGGAATGCAACCAGGATCCCAAATATGTTTGAACTATAGCTTTTAGTCCATTGATAAGATAAGGCTGAAAGATTTAGAGCACTAAGAAAAGGATTTAATAGAGCTTTTGTTAATGAGGGAGGAAGAGGCATAAGAAAACACGTACACTTCAGTCTTGTGCTTTTTACCAATGAACTCTTCTGCTGGAGACAACAAAAGTTCTTCTTGGCTGAGAAATATTTGAATATTGTAGATGATATTTTTACATATTGCATAAGCTTTATTTTGTATGTGTATATACTGCAGGAATTATATTTCTGTTCAAAGAATAATCCAGTCAGTCTGACTCAGAGGTGAACTCTCAACTCAGGCACTGATTTTCTAGAAAAAGCTGCCCCTGAGATATTGTCCCTTCTCCAGCAGCTAACTCTCTGTCTATTAACTAGTCTCTAAGTGTGCTGGAGTAAGGTCTATTTGAGCATAATTAAGTGCATATTGTGCCAATCCTGCATGCACAATTCTCATAAGCATATCATGGAAGAAAGAGACACCGGGGCAACTTCAGTCCTGGGGCTATTGTAACAAATGTGATGCAGTGTCAAGGGAGAAGATTTTAATCCTTTATTCACTTTGTTTGCCAGTATTAACATTCGGTCCTGTGGAGCTGAATGTTCCATGCTGTTTTCTTCCTCTTCATGTTTCAATAACAATTCTCATAAAAAGCCTGTCTCCCACTTCATGGCATTACAGGGAGTGGTTGTTCAGAGTCTGAAATTGTGCCTGGAAATTTAGACATTTTCAAGCAATTTCTATGATGCATTTTGACTTGGCTATAAGTCAGGTTTCAGAGGCTGGAGGGTCACACCACATATTTTATTTGAACAAGTGACATCAGAGGCAAAAAACTTTATTTTTTGTTGAATTAAAAGCAGGCTTTTGCAAAATTGAGCATTAATTTTGTTCATATCAATTCTAGCAATATCTAGCAATATATCAACAAAAAATAGGGGTTTTTCTCAAGCAGTAGCATTCTCACTGGGATATGCAACCTAGATATTGCAGTCCTTGGTACAGGAAAACCATATCAAGAAGAAAGAGATTCAGCATCTCCCTAAAAATTTATCTTGACACTCCTTTTATCTTTGTTAGAAGTGATGATAAAGGGCTGTAACAGGCAGCATAAAAGTTGAATAGCTATAAAGATTGTTTTGAAATGTTCCAAATTTTAGAAACTTAGGAGATACCAAGAATTTTGTTGTCCCATTACCAGTCATATTTGATACTTTCCTGAAGAAGGATACTTGCAATTATTAAAAATGTACTATCTTTAACCTAAAGTCCAGGAGCTGAGCTGTGTTCAGAGCGTGTAACAGAGGGAAAAGTTTATCCTAAGCCAAAAAGCTTTGAAAGCTCTGTATGGGAATGCTCTCTCTCCCATATTTATCTGCACAAAGGAATTCAGAAGGGCTCACAAGGGGCAAAGCCTCAGCAGTAGCATCAGTAGGCCCTGGGAAAACACCCTTCTATGTTCCAGATCTCTGTCTCTTAGTGAAAATAGTGCTCTGGCTTTAGGAGAAGGTGGTTCTCAGCAGTCATGACCTGTGGTGCTGTCCTTTGGCTTCAAAGTCCATCTCCATGTGGGCCTGAATGTGGAACTCCATTCCTCACACTGTAAATATTCCCATTGAGATCAATAGGTGTGTTTGCAAAGTGGAATATTACTCACTGTGAGTAAGAGCCAAATGATATGAGACAACAGGTCTGGCACTAAAATATGTTTTTATATTTTTAGGTGAATATGGGGGTTTCTTGTTTTGGCCTGCACCTGTTGTGTGTGCAGAAGAGTCCTACAGAAGAAACAATTGCACAGTTTAGTGCAATTCTTGTGTAAATACATACTGCTTTTTACCATCCCATTAGTCATTTGCATGTGTGAATGCAGGTTAACTGCTTGTGTAACTTTGCCAGTGAAAAATTGACTATTTCAAAATCTAGCCTTAGGTGTGTTATGGGGAATTATGCTACAAGTCCATATTATTTTTTTCATTCAAGCTCTCCAGCCTGTTAGAAACACCGTATAACGGCTTGACTGAGATTCACAGGGTAACCCTTCAAAATTACAGACCTAATGATTATTAATTTCTTTGCTATTTATTGATTGCATCAACATTATTCATAATGAACACCATTTTATTAATGTGGATGTCACTGCAATTGTACTTAAAGGCTGTCTACTGTAATTAATAGGACCATTAGTTAGTTTTAAGGCATTATATTTTGCACAGTCAACTTCATGTCTTAAGGAGGTGAGGAAAGTAAACATATAGAAACTGTTGAAGTAAACATATAGTAACTGTTGACTGAATTTGAAAGTATTTTGCTATTTATATGACTAGCTTGGGAGGGAAGGTTGTTTGTCTTCTAAAGAAAAGAAAAGTTTATGTGAGATATATATATATTAAATCCCAGAAGAAACGTCAGTTTTCCTTGGACAAGTTAGTGTACATAATGCCTTTTAGTTGTCTTCAAAACTTGCCAGCAAGCCTGAGCTGTTATTTCAAGTTTTCCCTGTGTAATGCAAAGATGTTATTATTCATGGACCTGTTGTGCTAGACTTTGAAAAGTGCTTATCTCCTTGGGTGGTCATGTTAATTCCGTAGCTGATATCAGTTCTTAGTGGTTTTGAGAAGATCCAGTGCTGGGTCTCATTTCTGAGGGAAAATTGATTTCTGGATAGGGTGGAAGGAGGACAGTCTTCCAGCTTAGACCAAAAGACACTTCAAAGTGAATAGACTAGCTTTGTGCTTTTGATTAATTTTAGATCTGGATTTCTCAATATGAAAAATGTACCCTTATTTTCCTTGATTGGACCAGCTGGTTTCAGCTCCTCGTGAGTTTTGACAGCAAAACAGGCCGTGTGCTGTGAGCTGCTCTCACTCCCGATGTCGCTGTGTTTTCTTACAGCCTGTGACCTGATGAACCAAGGCATCCTGGCCCTTGTCAGCTCCATCGGCTGCACGTCAGCGGGATCCCTGCAGTCTCTGGCCGATGCCATGCACATCCCTCACCTCTTCATCCAGCGCTCCACGGCCGGGACGCCACGGAGCGGCTGCGGGCTCACCAGGAGCAACCGCAACGATGACTACACGCTCTCCGTACGGCCCCCTGTCTACTTAAATGATGTCATCTTCAGAGTGGTCACAGAATATGCCTGGCAGAAATTCATTATTTTTTACGATAATGACTATGGTAAGTATTTATTTATCCGGGTGATTTCTGTCAAATCCATAATCCTGTTGATAAGTGTCACGTTACAGCTTTATAGTCTTCCAGCAGATTATGTTTTGCTTCTGAACAGTTATGGTTCTGGCAGCATTTCACAGCACCTCAGAGAAATCTATTTCTAAAATCCATCAACACTTAGAGGTTTATTTGAAAATGTCTTTGTTAGAGTTAGCTGATAAATGAAGAACTTATGTGGTTTTCTGTTCTACTTGTGTTCATGAAGCATAAAAGTTTTTAGCAAGCTCGCTTGTTTTTTTCAGCAGTAGAAACATAAAATGCCAATTCAAGATGCAACATATAAGATTTGCATTATGTAGATTTGTTTATTGTGTGGTGAATCTCTTCTGTTTGTTGGCATCTACTTTCTGGTCAGAATCTGAAGTGGTGTGAATGTAGGTCAGAGGTTTGGCAAGAACCAGGTGTTAGTCATAAATATAAAACATGTAGAAAGAAGTTCTGGCTGGTGAAGAAGTTGAGGAGGAGGGCTTGGACAAAACAACATTCCCTCTGTTTTGAGTTCATTCAGTGTTCCTGAAAGGTGCTGAATTGGTGGTTTTTGTGTGATAGAGTAAGTGTGACACAGATGGCGGTGTCACAAGACTCATCCAGCTCAGTGAATCAGCCAATTTCAGTCCAGATATTTTCTATAGCTGACAGGAGAACTGAAAAGATTTCTGCAGTATGGCTGCATTATTATCTAACAAATTTAACAATCTTTATTTCTGTGAAAAATTGCTTTGCAACCAGACCTGTTTTCTTCAAATGCATCCAATATTCATAAGTAATCATGACTGGCTTGGATGAGCATTTTAAAACTTAGGTTCAAAGTTAAATCTTTAAGTTATAGAAAAATGCTCACTTCAGCGATTTACTGTGCATAATATCTTGGTTCATTCAGGTCAGGTGTTATTGATTTTTGTTCCCTGCCTACATAATAAATTCTTAAATTAGAAGAATAGAAAGTGATGAATAGGGGAATTCTTCTTTATAACAAAGCAGCACCTAAAAGCGCTAGCGATGGGATAAGGAACACACACACACAAAAATCCTTACCAAAAAAATAAACAAACAAAATATCTAAAAATCTCACAGCAGAGTATTTTTTTGTAGAAATAATGAGTTTGTGTATTTAACTGCCAGCTATCTATGAAGACAACTATAAACTTTTCATTTAAGGCATATCATTTTGTATGTATTTTTGAGTTTAAAAGCCTCAAGCAAATTTTATAATTAATATCTTTGAATAATTATGTTCAAAAATACTAGGTTTCAATTATTTCAGTTTCATTATTTAATTTAAAAATACAGTTCAGACACCATGATATTTTGTCCTTGATATCTGGGTAAGAACTTCATAATGGTGTGACTTATGTAACAGAGATGCCTGCCTGCCTGCCTGCAAGGAATTTGTTTCAGAGCAGAAGCTCGTTCATTGACACATCATCCTCAAATGTGACCTGTGGCAAATATTTAGTGTCTGTACTGGCCTCTCTGGTATTCTGAATTCAGTAGTCAACAAGTAATGCCATACTAACCAAGACAGATTGGTAATCTGATGCTAATTAGTGATCACCATCACAAACATCAGGAAAAGGTGCAAAAACCCCCCAGTTCTGCATTTAACATATACTGAGCAGTCTGTCCCCTTTCTAACCTTTTGTGTGGCTTGGGCATTTTGAGGGGGATAGGTTGTTTCTTGGGGGTGAGGGGTGTGTGCATAGTTTGGAATTAATACCATGGATAAAATGATTTTAAATGCAACCTGATTTTTAAATTAACCTGTGACTCTGAATAGAGCTATTAGCTGTGCAAAGGTATGTTTCTTTAGACAGCATCAAGCTAAATCCTTGATTTCAACAGGTACCCTAGGGCAGCAAACAATTTCTGTGTTCTTTTGCTTCCTACAGTTTCTTTATAAAATTTTATATCGCTGATTCCATTGATGGTTCCCCCCTCCATTTTTAATAACAAACAGAGCAGAGTTTTCAGATCATCATCTCTAACCTGAGGCCTCTCATTCTTTCCTTTGTTCGCTGGCTCTCCATTCCTTCTTCTTGCTCATACTGGAACGCCCCTCTAATTCTTTGCTATCCTGTTTCAGGTGAAATCATTAGGTTTGGCACTGTTTTGCCTGTTCACAATCCTCTTACCCAGTTTTTGATCTGTGACAGCAGTTTTTCACAGACACACAGTGACATTTTTTGATTAGTATCCCCTGGAGAGTAATCATGCCAGATTGTTATAAATAGTAACAAATTATATCATTTTCTCCCCTTTTATTGCTATTTTATTGATAAACTGAAAAACATTTCTCATATGTTAGCAGTTCACATGTCCTCTTCCTGGATTCTCTCTTGATGGAAGAGGAACTAGTACTCAAAGAGGGACAAAGAAATTTATGGCATGAAAAGAGGAACTGGAATCACTTTTTAATGGATTACCGAGTGGATAAGACTGAATTCAGAATTCACCACGCTTTGAGCAGCAGGTTGGACAGTGTGATGTCCTGAAATCCCATGCAGCTCTAACTATTCCATGATTCTGTGATGTTTGAGAAAGCCATTATTTCGATGAGTCTCTAGATGTGAAATATTTTTACAAAAGAAAACTATTCCAGCATCAGTTTGAATTTTTAAAAAGAGAGTTGGCCCAAGATCTGCAGAAGACCCTGAAAAAGGTAACATTGCCGTTAACTTCTGTGCCTGTTTTAGGAAGAAGTCAGGACTGGATATGCAGATATGAGGTGGAGATCCAGGAATCTTGGTCATCATCAGTGCAGATAAGGGTGGTTGCAATTTACTCTGGAAGATCCCAGCCCTGTACCTCAGCTTGCCTGGTTCTGCTGTGGTCTCAGCAGTGGTTCTGCCGCAGTGAGACTTAATTTATTTTCTCTAAAATAAAATTCTTGCTAAAATCTTTCCTCAATGTAACTGCTTGCAGCAGTTAGTATTAGACATTTTAGTAGAACATTTAATATTAAACATTAAAGCAGGTGGAAGTGTGATACGTGCATTAGAACTAATTTCATAGTAGGAAGAGATTAATGATACGTTGTGCACAGCTGTCTGCAAAACTGACACCTGTGCAAACAGCAATTTCTTGCCCTGGTGGTGTTTTTTCATATGCAGCGATCGTTCCTTCTCAAGATGTGTGTCCTAACAAAAAGTGGTGTCTCCATAGCAGTAAATGACACTTGGCAAATAGTGATTATAGAATATAGATTCTGGTATATTTTCATCTGTAATGTAGAAAATGTGAAAGCGCTAATAGACTGGCTGATTCCAGCAACCAGCAGAATTTCAGTACTTCTCTTTCCAATAATTTTGGATAGTAATTTAATTAAATTATTTAGAACAAAATGCTTTAGTTGTATTACTGAAATTATTTACAGTAATAATTTTTCTCTGGAAGAAAATGGGCCTTTCATATTTAAAATAAATTTTCCTGCAGGAAAATTGGGATGTTATCCAAAGTACATACTGCACTAAAACAGTTGCCTTGCACCTTTAATATAAACTGCAAATCTTTATGTGCCAATTTATCAAAATGAAAGTTTTTAAATTCTATCAATAGAATTGCTTTTGAGTTTTATTTTGCAGGCTATCACAGATTCCTTTTCATTATCAGGTTTTTTTTTATAATGGAAATGTTTTCTGTAGGTCTGAGAATAATTTGCCCTATGTTATCCTCCTTAAAAATCTCAAACTCTTATTTGGAATATAACTAGATGAGTATATTTAGTTTTACTGTTTTAACACTACTATACTAACATCTAAATCTCAGGAACTTCAAGTCTACTTAAAGGTTCTTTACTGACAAGGAAAGTCTTTGAAAGAAGCAGTTCTTTCATTAAGTCAGAACCAACTGGATGTTGAAAAAGTGAGGTAGGAATGCCTTTCTGAAATAATTGACATCTAAGTTTTCAAATTATGTTTCTTTTCCAAGAAATTTGAAGGTAGGCTGACTATTTTAAGACAAAACAAAGGACACCTTGATAATTGTAAAAAAAATATTTTCCTACTGTTGACTTAGTAAAGACTAAGTCTGTAGAAAAGCCGTAGTCTTTTCTAAGTGGTAGAACCTCCCCTATAACAAATGTAAGGCTAACATACAGTAGGAATTAATGAGTGGGGATGTGAGGAAAAAAAACATTTTAAAATGAGTAGGCTTAGGTGATATTTGCTGTATTTCATTTATCACAATTGTATCTTTAGTGTATAAATTGAGATGAACTTTTGAAAATCAGAACAAGCTGTCTTTTCCCCAGTCCTTGCACTCTGCCAGCATGATCTAGACCAAATTCCCAGTGTAGTCAGTCCCCTTATATTCATTCAGTTTTGTTCCTTCTGGTAACTAGTTAGGGCCTGTCCAAGACATGAAATCTGATTTTGTTTAAGAAAATTTAATACATGGACATTAAAAGCATTCAAGAAGAATTCTGCACTTCTTCAGCGGCCATTAAAGAGTCTTCTTGCGGAGATAAAGAGTAGGCGGCACCAAATGTAGCAAAATTATTCAGTAGACTGATGCCTTTCTCAAACTGCTATTAAAATTACTATCCACACAGAATGTAGAAGCCAGATTTACTTCATTTAAGCAGCCAAATCAGCTCCTACTCTCTTCATTCCTGACTGCTCAGCTCAATGTGTAGGATCACTGTGCAGAAGGTGTTTGTGCACCTCCTTCTCACAAGCAGATGTAGAGATGGGGAAGCTCCTTCTCTAGTCTGAATTCCTCCTTAGGAGCATCAGCACCCTTTCAGTGAAAGCATTTTCAGATTGGACACTGTAAATGTATAACTTATATCTTTGGAATTGTAAAGTTTGGATTTGTAAAAAGGAGCGCTGCCATCTGTAAACATTTTGAGCAAGTTTGCCAAGTTATTAATATTTATGGTTTCAAGTTCAAAGTGAGCAAAATGCACTTCAAAACAGCAAATGCTGCCTGATCCACAGACTGGCACCTGACAGTGGCCAGTCCCCAAAAACCAACATGAAAAAGACAGACACATTTCATGGAACGAAGTAGTAATTTGAGGCCAGGGTGTATAAGCAGAGTGATTGTGCTTCAATCCCAGCATATTGTTGGGTTTTATCTCTGTGGTGTATCAACAAGGGACAAGCTTTTGCAATTCATGTTTTACTCATGGGCAGTTTACAGCTCACTGTATTTTCCAGGAAAAAAATCTAGATACCTTTCTGTAGTAGTAAATTCTTTATGAAGAAACCAGTCAGTCACTGCAAGAACATACTTGTGAATTTTGTGCAATTTACAGTGTAGCTATCTCTGCATTTCTAAGATGAAAGACAGAAGGTCTAGCTGTTTGAAAACATTTATTTTTAATGTTTTGTTGCTGCTGAAGTAGGTAGAAAGATTCTGCAATTTTCCTCTCGAAAGGCTGAGGGAATAAAATTTTTTTCTAGATAATTAATTTTATCTTAATCCCAATTCTTTTACAGTGATGATATTAACATTTAAAAACCCTTCTGTATTTTATATTCAAAGAAAAAAAATTCTTAACCCCACTTCTCTTTCCCAGTTTTTGACCTAACCTTGTGTATTTCATCCCAGCATGCTTTTGATATGCAGCCATCACTGGAGATCTGTGAAATATTTACTGATGCCAGAACTAAGATATCTTTCCTTAGAGTTTTTTGACCTTCCCACTAATACTGCAAATATTTGACCATGGATATTTGCCATTCCCTTAGGTGATAATTTAATTTTAACTTTTGTTAAGAAGAGGGGAAAAAAGCAAGCATTAAGGCTATTGAGGGGGATTTGCTCTGTGAGGCTGAAGGAGGCATTCCCATAGGAAACAGAGGTTGAAGAAGTAATTGTCAAGACTTGGCTGAGCAGAAAGCAGGAGGTTATCAGTAGGACATTTGGTCTTGGAAAAGCGTCCTCGTGGATCTTCCTTTTTGCTCCTTGTTCATATACAAGGGTTTCCAATTATTTATGCACAAGGAAAGGATGAGGGCAGTGGTGTGAGGTACCTGGCCAGTAGAAGGTGTCTCAAGCTCATTCTGAGACAGGATTTTGGAGAAAGAGACAAAATAAAATAGAATCTTAAGGAGAGAGCAGTGACATATGTATTACGGAGGAGTTAGTCTAAGTAAACAGGTCTGTGAAACTATGAAGATAAAAGAGCATTATCTCCATTCCTACCCCAGAAAGGCAGTGGTTTTCAAATAAATTGAGTGTAGTTCTGTAGATTTGGAGTGCTGTTCTTTAAAGATCCCAGCAAAACAGTGATTATGCCTGGAACCTGAAATGCTGAGCTGCTTGCAGAAAAACTACCTCCTGTGTTTGAAGAGGAGCGATATTCTGAAATTATGCCTGTCTGTATATATGGGCCCCAAATTCCTAGCATTTCATTTAAAACCCATATAGAATAAGTCATCCTGTGGACACTTTCCTGCGCACACATTTCCCAGAAATAAATATGATGACCACTGGCATAGATGTGTTTGAAACCATAACATTTTCTAATCATTTAAAGTTTTAATGCAAGTTTAATAAAGACTCATAAAAGAATCATGCTCTCTTTAATCGATGGCAAATGCTTATAATTACCCTGAGGCTGTTTTCAGCTGCTTGATGACTATAATATTCTCAAGTCTGTCTCCAGACAGTCTTAAAACTGTTTATTACTCATCTGGCTCTTTGCCAGCTTCCCATCCTCATTTGCTTCACTGTGCCTGAATAAACATATAATTAATTCAAGCTTATTAGTGAACTTTTTTTTTCCATTAGTATTTATTACGTCATTCAGATAAGGAATTCAGATTAATTTTCATCTGTGTGACTTCAGTGTGTCAGGTGAGAATTTAATTTCTGTCACAACTTGCGTTTATTGATTGACGTTACCACTGCAAAATGAATATATAATTTGGGTGACCCTAAAATGATTCAACTTCTGAATGATTCTATAAAATCTCCCTAGTGGAGAAGTGGACATGCTTCTACTTTTCAGCCACAGAGCACTTGGAGGAATGTATTGCAGGAACTGTAAGTGAATATGTAGCAAGGTAAGAGCATTGGTCACTCCCTCGTTTTGCAGTCCTTAGGGAGGGGATGGGTAAAGCATTCAAAGGTTTCTCCTGACACACCTGTGTGGTGTTAGTAAGCTGGGGCCAAAATAAAAACTGTAGGTGTTCTCCCAATATCTGTGCAGTGGGAAGACTCTGTAAATGAGGTGTTATTTTGAGGTTCTGCAGAGGGACAAGATTTCATTTGTATATGCAGCCTTTATTAGAAGAACAGTGATTTATTTAAAGAATATTTGAATACCTGGAGCTTGTACTGATATCTGCCACTGTTTGCTAAGTATTTTTCAACTCTCAACACATTGTTCTGTCTCCTCAGAAGTATTAAAATTAAGTTTGTAAGTTTATATTTTGGCAGCTAAATAAATGAGCAGTGATCAAACGAGGAAACTTTTGAAAAAAGTAATTTTTGTACATTGAATTGAAGAAATTATATCACCATTGGGGAAAAGAAAGGATGAATTCAGCATAAAAACATCGTAAACGTCAATTAATATCATAAATTGAAAAGAAAACTTGTCTCTGAGAGTCTTAACAAGTCAAGAAAAAGGGGAATCAGAGACAGGAAAGACCTAGAAAATATTTATAGCAGTATTCCTAAATCTTAGTTTATCAGTTTCACTTTTGTAGGTTGTGTTTTTCACAGCACCAGTGCGCACATAAAATATTCCTGTTTCTATGCTGTAAACTTTTAATTAACAATGTTCTTTAGGAAGAGATTGATGCAGAGTTAGAGAACAGCTTGTCTTAAGGAAGTTTATAACACATATGCAGTCATGGAATGGCTTGGGTTGGAAGGGGCCTTAAGAACCACTGAGTTCCATGCCCTGCCACGGGCAGGGACACCTCCACTAAACCACGTTTCTCACAGCCCCATCCAACCTGACCTTGAACACCTCCAGGGATGGGGCATCCACAGCTTCTCTGGGCAACCTGTGGCAGTACCTTACCACCTTCATAGTCAAGAATTTCTTCCTGATATCTAATCCAAATCATCCCTCTTTCCTTTTGAACTGATTGCTCCTTCTCCTATCGCTGTAGTTCCTGGTGCAGCGTCCCTCTCTGGCTCCCCTGTATCCCCCCTGTAGGTACTGAAAGGTTGTTATGAGATCTCCACACAAGCTTCTCTTCCACAGGTTGAACCCCAACTTTCTCAGCCTGTCAAATATTCACAAATTGTTCACTGCAAGCACACTCTTTGTTGTTCTTTACTCCATCTCCCTGGAAGGAGAGTTCCTCATGGTTATGAGAGCCAACAGTGACTTACAGGAAGAGCTGGTGAATTGTACAGACAGACTCGTAAAAAAACCCTATATATATATATATATATAGCTGCTATTTAATAAAGACTTGTATCTACATAGAAACATAAAGTTCTGTTCTACAGGATTTACACATAATTTTTTTAAGTTTGGCATGCAGGGAAAATTCATTTCTTTGCAAGAGGTTGTTTCACTTAAAGACAACCCATAGAAGCCCTTTGGAAATCTCTAATGCAAACTGTAGTCAAAAGGGAATTGAATGAAGAGATATAAAGCAGGTTATACAGTCAAAACTACATGGATAGAATATATTGCCACATCAGATTTCACAAGTGAAGCTGGTGATCACAATCTGACTTCCCTTCTGTTTTTTGAGAAGTTACAGTACCAGCAGATACTCTGAAGGATTAGTTCTAGTTTCATTCTCATTTATCTTTTTTATTCTTTGCTTTTTTCCTCTTTCTTTCCAGTTAGGAGGGGGGG
>VYXD01011026.1:211565-287786 GCA_013397195.1 Hylia prasina | reverse complement strand
TTTGGGGGGGGGGGGAAAAAAAAAAAAAAAAAAAAAAAGGAAAAAACTCAAAGGAAGCATCTTGTCAACCCTCAGTAAGGTTCAAAATGGAAGTCTTGCAGGATTTGAAAATTGCAAATGTTGCTATCTTTGCTCCAACACTGCTTCAGCAGCTCAAGACTATCTGTATTGATTTTTCTTATTTAAAGGATAATTTCTAATAACTGATAATGTGACACAAAAGTAGCTAATGTAAATGATATCTGAATGAACTTTTAAAATAGGGACCATATAGACATTTGTCTAGTGCCAAAATAGTTCATCTCAAACAATAAAAATTGAAATCACCTGCTTATATTTCAATTTTAAATGGAAATATCTTCAAAAAAGAAAAAAGTATACAAGTGTATTTTCTAAATTTTTCTTAGTTCAGTGATACTAAAAAACTGGAGATGGTTTGTTAACTTCTTTTTATGTGTAAAATTTCAGAAAATTGCAAACAAGGGGGAAAAAGACCCCAGTCATTTGTGCTATTTGCAAATGTTCGGTTTCTCCCAAGATATATCTCCACTTCTTAGGTTGCAGAAATTCTGATAATATAAATGAGATTTCATATGTAAGTAAACATTTGGGCTTGAATTTATTTCTCACGAATTTGAACTACTGCTATATTCTCTGAAGTTAGATCATCCAGCTGAAATTGCTCAGGTAACTGGTCCTTTTTAGTTCCCAAATGATAATATGAAAGAGCTGTGTGACGATTTTTTTAAAATTCATTTTAATTCGGAGGTTCAACAATTTACATTTAAGATGATTAATGAGAGGGAATCCCACTGCTGTGGAAGTAAAATGAAGGACTGTTACTGAATCATCCTGCTAAACTGTTGTTTTCCTCAGCCTGGATCTTAACCATGTTAATAGAAATCAACATGTGCACAGGAATGCAAACACTTGGCACAAGTCTTTACCCAGAGCAGGGGCACCATCAGGACCCAGCTGAAGCTGCACACCTCCCTTGTGTACAGTGCATTTCCACAGTTAATAGTTGCTGTCATGTTAGCCAGTGTCGTGGAAAGAAGAATCACAGTGGTAGACTTGAAAAACTATTCTTGATAAGAATTTGAACAGTGTTATTTGCTATACAATGGCTTTTCTTATCATCTGTACAAATACAGTGGTCTTTTGTGCAAATCAGCCAGTGAATATTTATGACAGACACATTCACCTTTACCACTGCAGCTGAATCAGTTGGTATTTATCAGCCAGATACTCTGAGGAGAATGTTCTCAGATCTGAAATGCCATCAGAGGGAGGATGAGCTAATGACTGTGAACCAGACTTGAGACAACCAAAGGGCACAGTGAGTGTCTTGTAATTTAGGTGGAACACAATGATACAGGTGGATGGATTAATTTATTGCCATTAGTGAATAGTGCCATCTTTCTCATCTTCTGATAATAGTGTGAGCTAAAAAATTTTTTATGAACTTTGCATCTACTTGTAGATGTTTCTTCTTAATAAGGGTGTAAGAGGTACTTAGCTTATGAGTTATTTAATATTTGCTGTTCATTTTATTCAGCTTATAGAATTTTCATTGCATATGCATCCTGGTATTCCTGTATGAGATGCCTGAAAACCAGCATATTTGTTCTAGGATGCCCTGATTATTAGGCTTTCTCCAAGATGGATTAAGGGACTTGCTCCCTCTGTATAAAACAGAGATGGCAAAGGAAAGTTATGGGGGGCTGAAGAGAACAAAAAACTGAGATGAGGTCTGGTCCCATGATTAAAAAGAACCTTGTGCAAGAATCATAGAATGTTCTGAGTTAGAAGGGACTCAAGCTCATTAAAGTCCCACTCCTTGCCCTGCTCTGAAAGTTCCACAAGTCATACCATGTGTCTGAGCTTTTCCATTAAATGGTTCATATGGTTTATGTTAGGTGAGGTCTGAGTGTTCTACCAGGCTGGTCATTTCAGAAGATTTGGACCTGTAGTCTGAAGGGCACTTTTCTCTGAGCATGCTCTGTATTTAAGATACCCATGTGTTTCTTGTGCTCTCTTCAGTATCAAAAAGATTGCTCAGTGAGAAGAAGGTGAGTGAGTTTCTGCTTCATTTCCTGAATTCATTCTTAGGTCAGAATCCACAGTAGCTGACACAGTAATGACAAGTTCGGTGAAGCTGTCACCTGAATTCAGATCTCAGCTGGAGCACTGTTATACTGTGTACCTGCACTTGAACATATCAGCTGGGTCTGCAGAGCTTCAGAGGCTCTGGGCCTTGAGCTCTCCTCTGCAGGATGCTCTGCATGTGCCCCTCAGCTGTGGCTCAGCCAGGCTGCTGTGCCCAGTGTCAGACCTGCTGTGCAGCACCAGTGCTGACCATAAAGACCCCTCTGTAGACCTCTGCCTTGTGGCATGCTTATGTATGCCAGGGAAGGACATTTCCAACAGAGGCCTTGATAAATTTTGCTTGCTTTGTTTATTAGCATTTCCAAGCCAATTTCACAGTCTCTTAAATTGAACACAGTTTTGGTATAAGGAGGATGTTTGGTAATGCTTCTTTTAAATCTCCAGCCTAGTTTAATCCTATAGGTGATGCTGACTACAGAAGGGTACTCTTCTTGTTCACATGTGTGTAGACTGGAAGTGATGGCTCTCCAGTAAAAAAACAGGAAATGTAGTACTAAATAATAGTGGCATTAACCTGGGAGGGGAGACAGCAACTTTGGCTTTAGCATTGATTTGTCTCTATGTGATAACTTTGGCTTTGATCACTAAGGAGGATAATTAATACTGGTGATAATGGGAGAACTCTTCTGAATTTCTGGCAATGACTGTGACTCACCGGATTTAAATAGAAAGTAGAAATGTGACTTCTGGCTGGGCAGCAGGTTGGTTGGCTAGCAAATTCAGGGCAAGAAGCACCTGTGTTCCAGACATGAACAGTCTTGTGTCTCCTCAGTAAAGCCATCTGTGCCACAGGTTGCTTGCCAGATTTTTCTGCAGAAGGAGTTTATCTATTAGAAAGATGATTCCACAGTTCAGTGTGGATATGTGCCACTTTGAGACAATCCACGCAGGAAAGATAATGCTGCCCATTCAGTTGCAGCATCTGTTCTTTGGCATACACTTTGAGTATGATCATTGCTTGTGACTCGCTACTGAAATATTGGAAGTACCATCATGACTTAAATAGCATTTAAATTGCAGGGTGTTTTTATGTGCTTTCTGCTATTTCACAGCAGCAGGTGAGCACTACCAATACCTCCACTCTGCTACTGAGTAAACTAAGATATAACCAGAGTCTGTATTTATTTCCTGCCCATGTCTCTGTGTAATAAAGAAGAAGTAGGAAACCTGCTTTGGTACGTTTTCCATTAGAATGGTGATGCTTTCCTAATAGCATATCACACAGATGCAATACAGTTGACAGGACCACCTAATGTAGAGAGAACAATACTGGATCTCTTTTGTACCATCATTTAGTGAAGATTCAATACAATTGTTTCATTGTTTATATGCAGATCTTCATGCAAAGAAAACCATTTGATCATATAATCTGGCTTCTGGGTCAACACAGATTATGCAGAATATCAGTCAATAACTCCAGTGTTTATAAACTCAAGTCAAGGGAAATTATGTCTTTGTTTTGAAAAAGGACAAATGAAACTTTGTTTGGTGGTTCCTGCTCACCCTGTTCTGGTGTCAGAAAATATATGGATTTATGAGACACAGAATTTAAGTCTTTAAAAAGGCCTTCATAACCTAAGTAAATTTTCTTCCTCATATTTTGATAGCGTATTTAGATCCCATCTACATGTATTTCTTCTGCTTCAGTGATTTTGACTTCAACGGGTCAGTTTTACCCATTATATGATTTAATTAGTCTGGATCCTGAGTAATCCTCTGAGTGTGTGAGCCACAGGAATTTTAGAGTGAAGGGGTTAAAGTAGAAAGAAGTTATTTTATCATTTGCATAAAACTAGACATATTTGTAGCACTTCAAATAATCTTGTTGGTATTTAAAGTGCCAAAAATTTCTAACATCTCTGATTAGATTGAATCTAATTTTCCTGATTTAGATATTAAATAGAAGCTGTAATTAGTATCTGATTCTCTTACGGAACTTTATTTTTAGGGCATGCATGTATTTTATTCATGGTTAAGCTATCCTGCAAGTGTTCAGTAATACTGATATTTTGGCAGTGTCTGGAGAGTGAGGTTTTGGTGATGAATGTCTAAAATAGCCTAAATGCCTAAAATACCATTTCTTTCCAGTTCATGGTATTTTGGAGCTCTAGACAGAAGACCCAGCTTGCCGATTGTGATGGACTTCCAGGACTAACCCTGCTGAATTATTCTTGTGTACTGTTTGGTATTCAGCTATTGCATAGCTATTACTTCATAATTTGAAGCATGTCAGTAAACTGGTGCTGGAGGAGGACAGCTCTCTGTTACACTCTCTAGTTAGTTGATCTTGGCTGGTGCTGCAGGCAGAGCATTTTCTTCTCCTGTGCAGACTGAACTTTGTTTTTCTAATACTACTGTTTGTGGCACCCCCTATAAGAAGAGCAGAGAGCAGAGGAAGTCAGTAGGTCAGGATGAAAGATCTGAGTAGCCAAGCTGTTGAGAAGTGTTCTCAACTATAATTGGAAGTGTTCTCAATGATAAGAAGGCTCATGCAGACACATAATAAGCCTGTATCTCCAGGTCTGGCCATTCCCCTGGAAAATGAGTGAGTGACATAAGCAAAGAAGGAACTGGATCTAAGACTATGCATCTAGGAGAGACCAGATTTAGTATCCTAATGGGAGAAATATTTTCTGGTGATTTTAACCACAAATGCCCTCTGAGGAGCCTTTATTTTTTTAAGAAATTCCTATTTATGTGGAGCTACTGATTTCCTTTCTTTTTCTCTTTTCCCTTTCCCAGAGTGTGTGTTTCAGCTAGTGTCTGTTGTGTTGACTCTAGGGCTGTTTCTTTTTCCCCTAACTGAGAGCAGTTGGGTGTGTGGGATGCTTGCATGCCAGCAGGGAAGGAAGGAAGTCTTGCTGAGTGTCCTCTGGGAGAGCAGGTCAGAGAGACTGCTGGAGGCAAGAGTCATGTTAGGGAACTGGTGGCTTAGCTCCTGAAAACAGATTGAGAATCTGCAGTGGTGACTAGGAGTCAGATGGTGAGGACTCAGTGAAGCTGAAGGGATTTTCCTTGGGTCCAGGAGGCCCTGATCTGACTTGTGAAGTCATTGAATGATTTTAATTTTTAAGCATAAAGTTTGGGGTTTTGGTTCAAGTCATTCAAGCAAAGGGAAAGGAAAAGTCAAGTACACTTGTGGAATTCAGTACTGGAAAAAGCCCTTCCAAAGGTTTGGGCCAGCTAGAGGCAGCATAACAATGTGAAGAGTACCTAGACATTTCAGTTTGGTAGACTACAAACATATTACAAGCCAGGTAATAAACTCAGTCAACATTTTGCTGATCAAGTCTTCTTTTCTAAGTCATTCTTAAAGAAGGGCTTAGACTGAGTGAGCCAGAAAGCTCTGCAGGAGCGGTTTTCTGGGGAAAATTTACTAAACTCAGCCAGCAGTATCAGATGAGAAAAGGCAGTATTACTGCAACAACTGTACATCTGGCTTTTGTTTTGTTTTTGAAGCAAATAAGTAGTTGTGAAATTTGAAACAACATTAAGACTTTTTGATAAGCGAACAGCCCAAGATTCACTTAGATACATCAAGCTACGTAGCATGAATAACATGGTTGTGAGTTTCATGAAAGAAAACCATCTGCTTCCTGCCTTTCTTCTCCTCAGTTGCCCTCTGACAATCCTTGCTTGAAGGAAGAATTGTGTGTGATGGTCACCATGGTCACATTGCCCTGTATGGATTTTAGTGTGGAAGTTCTTTAAGAAAGATTAGGACAACATGGGACGGTTGAATTGCCAAATTGGGAAAGTTGCTAGAAATGTTTGTAGGTTTGTTTTCTAATGTCTGTTTTGGACAGTAGCTCTTGTGAGGCCATTCTTTCTCCTGTTTAAGAAATGCAGCGAGCATAGCTCGGGAAGAAGTTTGATGAATATTAAGGAAAAGCCTGTGGGGACCTACCCAACAAAATGCTTCTGTCAGATAAATGCAACAGTTACTTGTCTTTTTTTCCACTTACCAATTAACAGCTTGTTTGCCTTCTGATTTTTCTAGATATCCGTGGAATACAAGAATTTTTAGACAAAGTATCTCAACAGGGAATGGATGTAGCCTTACAGAAAGTAGAGAACAACATCAATAAAATGATCACGGGGCTCTTTGCCACTATGAGAATAGAAGAACTGAACCGCTACCGGGATACCCTGAGAAGGGCCATTCTCATAATGAACCCTTCCACAGCCAAATCATTCCTGACAGAGGTATGTGTTTTAATGAGAGGTTATCTTCTTGTTTTGCTGACCAAGACCACGGTGGTCTGTCAAAGATTGAGTTTATTTGACTTCATAATGGTAATCAAAAAAATCCAGGTAAACCCCCCTAAGTAAAAGTTTATCTATTCTCTTATTCAAAGATCAGCATGCAAGGGTGTTTATTCATGTTCCTAAATGTGCATGTACATTTAAATAGAGAACAAGTAAAACCAGATCTGGCATGAGCAAAAGCATTTAGGAAAGATGCAGAAAAATTACCCCTCAGACTTCTGTTTGAAGCTCAAAGGTACTGTGTTGCTGTTGTGACCCCCACTTCTGAAATATTTATGGCTGAAACTTTTATTATTATTATTTGGAGAATTATATATAACATGTACTTGTCGATTTAATGTGTTTACCCAATTGAAATTTTATTTTTTTACATAAAATGATATTGATAATGTTCTGCTATGTGCCACTGAGTAGTAGTAAGGTAATGGAATAAATGAAAGATTTGATTTGCATGAAGAATTTGAGATGATAGACTCAAGTCATGTTGTCAAGCAATACGGACCAGATTTTCAAAAGGTTCTTAGGGATTTAGAGACAGAAGACCTGCATATTGCATTTGACTATGAGTTGTACAGTCTTTTTAAATGAGTGGCATGGTTCCCTTTACATGGCACTGTGCTGTTTCAAATGTGATTTTGCATGCATGTATATTCTTCACCATCAACCAAGGCTTAAAAATCTGTTTTGTTTCACAGAAATACACTTTCTCTCTTCAATAATTTCTCTTCAGATATGTTTCTAACTTGCATTACTTTTCTTCTATACTTTGCTATTACCTTGATCTTGAGAGATTCAAGCTTAAAACCTACTTCGGCATAAAAACTGCTGCACATCCAGTCTCAAGTGAATGCCTTTTAAGAACATTAGCTAGAAGTCGGATTTCTTGGTTTCTTTCTCAAAATTTTATTTGCCTTTGGTTTGTTTTGGCTGGGTGTTTCACTGTCCTCATTACACACTTGAAGGTTGCTAATGCTGAGTAATGAGAGACTGCTGCTCTCTCTAAGTGAGTGTAGTGGTTCATAAGGTTCAAGCAATTTGTGGGCATGTTTAGATTGTTCTGCAGCGTTTTCATCACCCAAGTCACAAGTGTGTTACTTTTTGGTAAGAGGCATTATGAGATATTGCAGCTTGAAACAAGCATGGTTGGGGACTCTACCTAGTGTAACTCAGCAAAACTCCTGCATTGTTCTTACAGAAAAATACTTTTTAAAAAAAGATACATTTTACCATTTATTTTTACACACTTGGGTGTAGTAACAAAGTTGTTGTCATCTTTTGAAGTTATCATCTATGTGTTGCCAAGAAAGTAAAAAATTTCTTACTTTGGCACTAGCCACTCAAGACTCCAAAAATCAGGAGACCAGTAAAAAACCAACTAAACCAAATCTCAATCCCCCTCCCTCCAAAAAAAATTCCTATACTAAACACCAAAAAGTTCTTGAAAAACAAGAGACTCCCACTGTTTCTCTGTTTCTGGAGTCTAAGTCTACCAGGGAAGGTCATTATCTTCTTCTGCAACTGTGGTTCAAAGAGGGACTCTCACATCAGCTCAGTATTGTACTTTTTTGCCAGGATAGCACCATTCATTTGGAGTATGATATGTGACGGGTAAACTGACAGCAGGAGCTTCTTAATAGGAAGAGTTACTCAAATAAAAGTGTGATTATAGCCATAGCTTATTTGTGTTGGTGACAGGAAATGAACTATACAAGTGAGCTCCAACACAAAGTCTTTGCTCAAGAAGAAGTTTGCAGTGGTTGTTTTTCCAATGGATTTTAAAAACTATTCTTTTGAGCAAAACCAGCAGCTGTACTGTAGGGGCAAAGTAAATATAAAGCCCTATGGACTGCTAATGGGCAAAGATATTCCTAAAGTATTTAATGGTCATGCTGATTCCAAAGCCTGTGCCTTCTGCATGATCAATTTAGCTGGGAAATTCAGCGTAATCTAGTGGATTTAGCATGTAAACATTATGAAAATAGAAAAAAACCTGCATATGCAGAAAAGCCCTTGGGTTTTTTTCTGCCCAGTAGAAGCTTTTGGCTGCCTCACTGGATTCAGCTGTCTGCTTCTCTCCTCAGACCTCACATAATCTCTGCTGCTTGGTCCCTTCTTAGATGACTGCTCTGGCTGAACCCTGTCATTGTTTCGCTGAGAAGAGGGTTCATTCACTCTGCAACAGCTGTAGTAAGCGTGGTCTTGATTACTATGCAAGTAACAAGTATTCCAGGGTAAATAGTCAGACAGTGGCCTGTGTAAATAAGCAGTCTGTAAACTGGAGTTTGCTTGTGTAGGATTTATCTTTGTTCAGACTCTTTGAAATTCTGTGTTTGAATTTTTTTTTTTAAGCAGTATTACTTTATGTTAGGCACTTCTTTCTCTGTGCCTCTTCTATCTCTAGAGCTTGCAGAGATGAGAGCTGTACTTGTACACTTAATAAAATGGAGATTAGGAGGTAAATTCACTTCTCTGGCTGTGGAAATAAAAGCCTACCTTCCCTTTAAATACTGTGTATTAATTTGCCCTCCATACAGCATGGAAAGTCAGGAAGATTTGGGAGCAAGTATCACAGCATTTCTCCTTACTGGCTAAAGGATTAATGTAAAGTGAGAAGGAGGAGCCAGCTGGATTCCCAAATTTCCTTTGTTGCTTTGAGCTGGAGACGGAGGAGCAGAAGGAAAAAAAATCTTCTGAAAGAGTGAAATTTACTGGGGCTAAGGAGTGCAGAGATAGGGAGCTAGCAGAGACTGGTACCTCTCCACAGATGAGTTTATGGCAGCATCTGGGAAAACAGTTTGCCAGGGATATACTGGTGACTTGTTCAGTTTTTTATATTTGGTGCAATTCTTCTCTACTCTTAAATAGTTGCCCAGGTCCCAGAGGTGAAGCAAAATATTCCCACTGAAACTTTTGTAATTACTAAATATCTTACTTCTGTCTTGTACAAATTTTGTTGTGCACAGAATTTGCTATGCTGTCTGATAGCACTGGTGATGGATGTGAACTGTGTGTCACTTTTTTGCTTTATATTTTGGGGTGGGAATTTTTTTTTGCACATGTTCTTCTGATTCGGAATGAATATGACAGATAGGAAAAACCATATAGGGGAATAATGAGATGTCCTTGCCCACTCAGCATGACAACAGAAATCAAGGGCTTCAAAAGTCAAGTGTGACAAGTCTGGGTAGGAACAGGATCAGGCCATGAAAGTCAGGTGGTAACAGAGTTCTGGGGATAACAAAGCAAGTTTGAGAAGCAAGACTTTGGGAGGCAATACTTTAGGACACAAGCCAGTGTCCTCCACTGGGCCAAAATGCTGTCAGTGCATCTCTGCTTTTAGGTTTTTTCCTGTTTAGCTAAGAAAACTACCTTATCACTTGAGTGCAGAAATGTGAATGTGTTCTTCTGTGTCATGACTTCAGGCGCTGATAACAGGGCTACAAAGGAGGGACAATGCAGCTAATTCATTCATTGACTTATAGAGAAAAACTTCACACATTTAAAATCCAGTAAGCCATGTATGAAAGAGCCCTAGCATCAGCCAGGGATTTTGCTGGAGTTTTGACAGGCAAGTTCTGGATGGCCTTGGTGTAGGTGCTGAAGATACTGCTGCCTCCAGCCTCCCTCAAAGGAGGGATTACCAGCCCAGCAACCTCAGCAGATGTGACTGTGTGCCTTCCTGGCCCTTGCAAGGTCCCTTCTCGTGCTTCTGTTTCAAGGGTTAGTGGCCTCTTACAGAGAGAGGTGAGCACACCTTTTAGCTGTGCCAGCAAGACTGAGCAGTTTATCTAGAAAATTGTTCAGAGGTTTGGCAATGTGTATGAGCCAACAAAGCTCTTTGAGGCTTGACAACTCCAGTTGTCAATGCAGTGAGCATTGACACTTCCCAGGTTGGAGAGGACTACCCTTCAACTCACTCTACACTGCATGGTTTGTGTAAATGAAAATATTTGCCATTTATTATTGTGAATAATAAATGCAACAAACTTGAAGTCACTGAACCCCATCATGTCCAGATTTCAAGCATGCTGGAAATGTTTACTGGAAAATGGTTACTGTTAAAAATCTATTAAAAGTTAAACTCGTCTTCATGACAGAACTGGGTTATAATTATTGAAAAGGTGTATTGAACAAAACTAGCTGCTGCTAAATCTGAGAGTTGCAGCAAATAAGTCCTGTATGTTGGCCTGTGTGTATGTATTATGTTTATTGCACTAACTTCTGTAGGTGCTGTTTTATTTTTCTATATTTTTTTTCAAAGAAAATTAAAATCATGTAGCTTTCAGCATTAGTATAATCTACTACTGATGCTTTTGAAAATAAATTTCCTTTTTTCTATCCCAAGCTCATGTGGGACAGTACTAAAATAAGATTACCTTGGGTGAAAAGAAGCTACATGCTACTTTCATGAATAAAATAACTCTTTATAAATGACATGGTAAAATATACAGGGAAAATAGAATGAAGCCTATAAATTAAGTACTGAAGAGTTCTTGCTGTGTTGTGCACAAATGAAAAAAAAAGGAAAGAGTGTTTAAGGAGGGAATGTAATTTAAATTGCCTCATATAATTGAACTTTCAACATGCTTTTACTCATCGTTAATGTGAATAGAAGGAGAAATAACATTTATTTTGTGAAATGAGATTATTTCTGATAGCACATGCCCCAATTTTTATTATATTTGATTGTTATTTCTCTGTTGAAAATAACAGGTAATTTTAAATGTAATTATTTGAAAAAAATACAGGGTTTTTTCATGTAGTGACATAGTTATTGTTTTACCAGGTAATAGATTGTGGAAACCCTAAAAAACCCCTCAGGGAATTTTCCAGGCTTTGCCCTGGGAAGATTTACCATAGAGTTCCCTGCCTAGGCTGAAGGAGAAGACTTCCTTCATGGTGCCCNATATCCTACAGAAGGCCCTTCCTGTCTTTCCTCCACTGAGGCATGTGTGTGTGCACGGACTTGAAATGGGTGTCCTTGTGGCCTGCTCTGAGCAGCTTCTGAAGGAGACGCTTAGAAGGTAGCAGAAGCATTTTACAATCCTGCCACATTGCTACAATAGATCTAATCATGAAGCAAATTGTGAATAGTTCATATCTAAAGACAGGGATTTGCTTTAGTGTTACATAGTGCTCTAACCAGGCTTATTTCTTTAAGCAACTTATTTACTGAGAATTAGGAAAATTTATTTAACTTTTCCAAAAGGTTGATTCAGCCTTTGCATGTCCAGAGTTCATGGCAACTTAGTCTTTTCTTTTTTTTTTTTTCCTTTCTTTTTTCCTCTTTTAATCTTATTTAGTGATGCTTTTCTCTTTTTATATTACATATAGCCTAAAGAAGAGTAGGACAAAAATTAGCTGCTTTGTTCCTCTATTCCTTTATATTAATAAGGAAAGCAATTCTGTCTTTAGTCAAAAGCATGATATACAATTATGAGGTGAAGTGAATGAAGTTGAACATAGGAGCTGAGAATCTGATGCACCTGTGTGCCACTTCCACTGAAACCTGCAGTAAAAATTCAGATGTTTCCAGTGGGAGCAGATGGCAATGTTTTTTGTTTAAGTGTAGACAGAAAAGACACAGCGGGGAGAGGTAGAAGACTCCAGACAATTATCAAGTCCACACAATTCACATAATCTGCTGAGTTTGAAGGGACTCACAATGATCATTAAGTCCAACTTCTGGTCCTGCATGGGACACACCAAGCCACACCATGTGCCCCAAGCATATTGTCTAAATGCTTCTTGATCTGTCAGGCTGGTGCTGTGATCAGTTCCCTGGGGATCCCATTTCAGTGCCCAGTCACCCTCTGGGTGAACAATCTTTTCCTGATATCCGCTCTAAAATTCCCCTGACACAACTTCAGTGTGTATCCTTCCCTTGAGTCCTGTCACTGTTGACCACAGAAACAAAATGCCTCAGTGCCTGCCCCTCCTCTTCCCCTCATGAGGAAGCTGTAACTGCAGTGAGTTCTCCTCTTAGTCTCCTCTTCCTCAGTCTGAACAGACCAACTCACCTCAGCCTCTCCTCATATGGCTTCTCCTCAATGCCCTTCATGATCTTCTCAGCCCTCCTTTGGATGCTCTCTAATAGTTTAATGCCTTCTTCTCTTTCTCCCTTGCCCAGCTGGCCATGCTCTCCCTGATGCCTCCCAGAACACAGGTGGCCCTCCTGGCTGCCAGGGCACTGCTGACCGATGTTCAAGTTGCCATGGACCAGGACCTCCAGGTCCCTTTCCACAGTGCTGCCTTCCAGCATCTCATTCCCCAGTCTGTCCATGCATCCAGGGTTGTCCCATCCCAGGTGCAGAATCCAGCACTTTCCCTTATTGCACTTCATGTGTTTGGTGATTGCCCAGTCCTCTGATTTGTTGAGGTCTCTCTGCAGGGCCTCCCTGCCTTTGAGGGAGCCAACAACCCCTACCAGGTTTGTATTGTCTGTGAACTTACCTAGTGTCCCTTCCAGTGCTGCATCCAAGTAATTCAAGGTGTTGAAGAGTCCAAGGCCTGAGATGGTGCCCTGTGGAACCGCACTGGTGACAGGTCACTAGTCTGATGTCACCCCATTGCCTGTGACCCTTTGTGCTTGACCCGTGAGCCAGTTGCTCCCCCAACACATAATGTGTTTATGCAGCTGTGTGCTGGACATTTTGTGCAGAAAGATCCTCTGAGAGACAGCACTGAAATCTTTACTGAAACCCAAAACTGTTGGTTTGCCTTGGTGTGTGTGCCATAGGCTGCCAGTCCCAAGTATGTTCAGGAGCAGGCATCAGATATGGATTTAGGAAAGCTGGATTTTCTTCTTCTGCTATGTGTGTGTCTGCATACCTGTGTACAGTGTATATGAGCTGAAAAGTAACATTCCTTTGTGTACATACAAACATTTTCTGCAACCATAAAAGCATATTCATCTGCCACCTAAAACCCACGCAGAGTTTTATGTTTTTAAATTAACTCTACTAGCCAAAATGGTTTCTTCTTGTCAAAGTAAAATGGAGGTTGGATGAGGAAGGATTTGCTCAGTTGAATTTGGCAATTGAACTGATCTGGTGATGGACTGGAAAAATACCCAGGTCTCATGGGAAGCCTGTTGGATTTCCAGTTAGACTGAGGCGTAACTTGATGATTTGTCATATGTATAAGTACATCACAATGTTCTCTGCCCCTGCTGAATGTGGTAGCTGGTTGGTATTTTCCCATAAAGTAATGAAAAGAATAATTCTTTATCACATTTAGTGATGCATGATGCTTTTGATGCATCAGATATGCAGCATAATTTGCTTCAGAGATTTTTCAGTACTGTCTTTGTCAAAGTTGATTCATGATCGCTGGAAATTTTTAAACAATCCTATTTACATAAAACACAAGTGCAAAGTCTCTAAAAGGAAGAGTTGTTCAGGCAGCTCTCTTTTGGAGGGCAGTGATGAAAGTGAGGAATTGGCAGCAGACATATGAACCTACTGCTATTTTTATCTCTTTTTCCTATAATTTTACCACAAGTGTGTATGTTGATTGGATTTTATCCAGGAGCGATGGGCTTCAGAGGCCAAAATCAGATTTTTTAAACATTGACTGCTCCTTTATATTTCTTATGAGTAAGCTGAGTGCTCTCATCTTTGAAGTCATCTTTCTCACCTTAGTGTTTGAGCTTTTAGACCTCATATTTGCCTTCTTTGAGTCCATTCTCTACACCATTGTTTGCAGTGGAATAAATGCTATTCAGTGTACTCTGCTCTAATTTGTTGTTGTTAATTACAATGGTGGAAAATGTATCTTTTTTCTTTTCTTTTTTTCTCCAATATTAAGCATGGAACTTGTAGCTGCGAATTGAAATACAGGCTTAAAGGATTTTTTTAGTTTGTAGGATCTTCCAAAACTCTAGTAAAGGGATGTTCAGAAAATATGTTCAGAATGTTGAACCACTTGAACCATCCTTTAAGTGGTCTCCCTGACTTTTTTTAACTGCAAGAAGGGGTCTTGGAGGATTTTAGATTTTACCTTTCAGTGAAAATCTGAGAAAATGCTTGCTTTACTGTGTAGTCTAGTTCCTTGCTTTTATATGCTTTTGCATCCTTGAATATAGGCCATCCAGCTGATGGCTGAATGACTGGATGAGAAAATGACCGTTTTTTTTACTAGAAATAGAGTGGTGTTGGCTTAGATTTTATATGCACTTGCATACCATTAGGTGAAAGTTAACACATAAAGCATTTTAGTTACAAAGCAATAAAAAAGAAAGGTCTCAGTGGTAAAATAAGTCAGCCTCAAAAGGATTTCTATCATTGGCATCATTACTGAAACTGCAACCTGAAGCAATCCTTTCTGCTTGTGTGTTTTCAGGCATAGTAAAATTGAGTTTTGCAATGTAGAGCTGGGGTTCTTGGGACAGGATGCAGTGCTCACTGTAGCCATGGTCATTTATTTTGATATCTAAAATGAAGCAAAAGCATTTTGGGACATCTATCCCAACACAGAGGGTCTACACTTAGAAGAACAAGAGCTGGGGGGCAGTCTGCAGGTCCTTCACAGTGGTATGAAGTATACAGCTCAGGCTGTGCCTTTGTGTTACTGAAAGGTAAGGCTCAGTGTCAGTAGCTTGGAGCTCAGCTGGCACATTTGTGTTGGCTGTGAAGGTTTGTTGTTTTTTTGTTAAGGTTTCTGAGAGCAGCTGTGGCAAAGCAGCATATGGATATATTTGTTTTTCAATCAGCCATGCCTCACATGTGAAAAGTCAGGCAAAAGTCTGACGGATGTTACAAGTCTGGTGATACCAATATACTGTCTGAATTGTGCCATGGTTCCCTAGGCTTTTACACCCTCAGTGTTGGTGGCATAAGGAGACACTCACTGAAGTGAGTGTGCAAAGCCAGCATGTACCAGAGCACTTGTGTGATTTACAGTGTAAGTCACAGCTTGTCTCTACATTTTAATTTGTTCAACATTTTCTTCATTCTGCGTGCATTGTGTTTAGTGATGTGGCCCATATTACGGATAGATATTCACATGCTGCTGCTTTCTGTCCTGTGTCACGCTGTAGCACAATTGTGAGGTACCTACCAGGTCTACCTATCTAGTGACAGCAACAGAAGTTGCAGTCTATTATTTTTTTATAAAAACAAAACCTATTTTGTTGATAAAACACACTCACATCTGTTATAGAGGTGTAATCGCTGTGTCTTGTCAATACAAATATTTACACTATCAAAATTTGTGTAGTTATATAATGAATTTTTTTTTATCTTGAGATATAACAAAATAAGAAAGAAACCCCACACTGGATGTAACCTCTGACCAGTATTTTGTATTGAAAGCAGTAGTTAAACTGCTACTGTGTTTGAGAGAAAAGAGGGGGAGGTTTAGTGATTAAGTACTGAGTAGAAGATGTATTATGTACTTTATGACAATCTCATAATATTTGCTGTTGTGCAAACAACTGTTTGGTTATGCTTTCCCATAATTGCTTTCTATTTCTCTACATGGCTTTCAAAGACTCAGTAATTGACATCCTCTTCTCTGGGATCTTGCTGGGTATGCTGTTTCTGGACTAAAACAAATAACTGAGGGGCTGACCTCCCATGATCTTCAAAGATGTAATAATTTCTTTCTTCTTCAATTTGTGTTGGCTATTCTTTGTTCTGCTTTCTTAAATTGCTATCATACTTAATTATATTCTCCTGTTGTCATTGCAGTGATTTTAATTGGTTGTGATAGTCCTGGTTACTGCTTATCCTTCCTCCCTGCTTTTATGGCCTTACTATAAACATCTCTGTTGTGTTCCTCTTGAGAGACAAATGTCTTCCCAAGGAGAGTAAATTGCTTCAACCAGCCAAACAGAGTAAATAAATTTTAAAAAAAGCAAGCAAGCAAGCACATTAATGCAACAAAGCTATTACATACACATTGGTAGAGACAGTCAGTGTATTAAAGTGTGTATTTTCTACATAACTAAGGGTGGCTGATTTTCTTAGGTGTTATAAAAAGCCCACTCTGAACATCTGCAAAACTAATATGCAGTTGACTGACATGGGATGAGTGTCTCTTTGAAATAAAATGACAGCTAGAGAGGATTAGTTTATAGTGGAGATAAGATCTGACAAAACTATTTCTAATCCAATCCTTTCTCCAAAGCGATGTTGCCTGATTGGCAGAACTGTTCTGCCTCATTCCTTCTCACCAGAAAATAGAGGTATAGTCAGTGTATTAGTTTACCTTGGTTTCCAGAAAATATAACTGATTTCCTAGCTACCATGAAAATTCAGTGTTGAATGTCTCTAGCCCCAAAACACAATTAATTTTCTCACAGTCTCACCAGTTATTATATCATTTGTTTTGTCCTTCAGTTAAACTGAAATGAAAACTAATAGCCATTATTTCTTCTATTCTAATATTGTTCCCTATGACACTCAAGACACTCTCATTAGTTTGTCTGAAGTAAAGGTTGAAGTTTATACCCTATCACTCCTTTCAGAGTTTGCTGGGAGTTTTCTTGTGAAATTTTGCTGAGCAAGGTCTCCCATGTTTTTCTCCTTTTTTTCAGTTTGTGTGTGGCAGTTTTATTATGGTTGTAATGCTTTTGCCACATATACTTGTAACCCTTGTGTCAAAATGAATTCTTTCAAAATAATTTTTCTTTAACATTTGGTCAACCAGATTGCATAATTATCTGTAAATAGCTTAACAGCACATTAATAAAAATGCTTAGTCCGACATTAGAAACAATGGTTACAATGATGGGTACCTGATTAAGGTTGCTTTTGTAGACACTTCATAATCAGCAGTAATATTTTTGAAGACTGTTTCAAGATAATTTATTCTATTTTGGAAGCACTTAGCCAAATGTAGCTGATTTTATGGTTTCTACAGTTTCAACAGGAGTTGGGGACTGCTGATGTCAAGAGCTAATTTTAGATTTACACATTATAAGTTTCTCACCTCCCCACATAATTTTTCCCTAGTTAGGATTTCAGCTTATTTATAAATAATTTTTAAAGATTCGGGCGGTTTTTTTGTACCGGATGTTCTCATTTCAAATGGAATATTAAATAGTGCTGCGATTCAGTTCAGAATTTCCATAAATGAAAGTAACAGCTGTTTCTGCTGATTGTGAGACTAGGTGTAAAAAGTATCACTCTGAGTTTGTAAAACAACAAGCTTTCTACTGGTTTCCTGTGTCATCCACAGCAAGGGCCCTCTCTTTAAGTAAGAGCCCTGTGCTTCTTCAGGGGGGTTGCTTATTCTTTCTCTTCTTACAAGTGACTAGGCAGTCGTGCTGAGAAGGACTTGGGGGTGCTGAAGGATGGGAGGTTGGACATGACCCAGCCATGTACATTCACAGTGCAGGATGGGCCACACATCTAGCTGTGGATGCCCCATCCTTGGAAGTGTTCAAAGCCAGGCTGGATGGGGCTCTGAGCAGCTTGGTCTAGTGACAGGTATCTCTGCCCCTGTTAGGGGTATTGGAAGTAGGTGGTCTTTAAAGTCCCTTCCAACCCAAACCATTCTGTGAATTGCTGAGGAAGGGAATCATCATTTGTTTTTAGATAGATAAATATTTTTATCTTCCTTGTATTTCAGAGCAAATAAAGAATCACAGAATGGATCAGGTTGGAAGGAGCCACTAGAGGTTATCTAGCCCAACCTCCTGGTCAATCAGAGTCCATTAGACACATTATTCAGCATTGTGTCAAGATGGCTTTTGACTATGTGCTGAGAGGGAGACTCCACAACCTCTCCAGGAAACCTATTCCAAGGTTCAGCCACACTCACAGTAAAAAGTCATTTGTCATGTTCAAAAAGGAGCAGTAGGAGTTGATGCTTTCAGCACAAATTAATTGAAGAAATAGTTGCTACACATGAACACTAGGGAGGAAAAGGAAATTAGCAATATCATAGTATTGACCTGCTGTGTTAAAAGATGAAAGTAATCTGTTCTGTTTGGTCTCTTGTTCTTTATCTGCCTTCTGAGCCAGTATTATTTAGGAGTTAGATGGACACAAAGTCAAGGGAGATTAAATGAAGAGATAGATTTTTGTCAACCTGCTTTAGGAATCCAGTTAAAGAAGTTGCCTTAAAGAGTGCTTTGCAAAAGACGTTCATGTAGTTATAAAGGCACCAAGAGCAAAGGCTCCTTTTATTCCATCCTCAGATAGTTGGAGACGGGCCAGAAGGTGGCTTTCAGGCAGGCCTTAACCTCCAGAAGTAGACTGATTCTCATCATGGGTCTGGACATTTCTGAATGGGAAATAAAGAAAAAAAAATCCATAGGTTGAATATATTGAATAACATATTGCATATGTTATTCACTGTTTTTGCACTGAACAAGAAGTGAGGTATGCTGGGGGAAAAGCAGAGGAAGGAAAAAGGGAAGTAGATGATTCAAGTTTTCTCTAGATTCAATTAAGCAATGATGAAAGCACCTTCCCACAAACTCTAATTTATACAGAGACCAGCAAAAATAACATGCTTGGCATTTTTTAGATGCTTTGAGAAATGAAAACTTTTCATGTGCTATATCCTTAAAACATTTTCATTTCCTGGAGATGTATGTTTTATGGACATTTTCCTCTCTCAGGAGAGAGTGGCTCTTGGGTCTACAGAATACCTGTTTCATATCCCTTGTTAATTCTTTGGTTCACTCTTACAGTAGTGATATAAACGTGGATTTGATTTATATTTCTTTGATTTTTTTATTTTTAACATTTTGCCTTAATTATGGGGGGGTGAAATTAATCGTTATATAATAAAACCATGTTTTATTTGTATACTATTTCACATATATTTATCTAACACGTCTAAGCCAAAAATCATGCTTGTAGGACAGAAATCAGGCCAGTAGTATGATGTTGTTATCAGTATTTACAGAATAAAAACTGTGGTTTCTGTTCTGTAAGTTACTTAAATGTTGACAAGACTTCATTGACTTTAAGATATCAGATCCTGACTGAAGCCAAGAGGTTTTTTCCATCAAAACTTTTCCATTTTCTTATGGTCTGTGCTTCTGAGATAGGCAGGCAGATTACCTGCGGGCCTGGACTCCGAAACATATTTCATAGAATTTCAAAGCTCTTGCACTTCATTCTAAGTTGGAATAAAACCAGATTTTCTAACATCTACATCCTCTGCAGAGTTATGTGACCTTTCTTTTCATTCTGCTTTTCTCCTGACTAGCTTTCAAATTTACTTCCAAGCCAAGCTCTTTACATTTCAACCTGTTGTATTGCGGTCATGGGTCTTCCAGCACAGAGAGAACATCACTGTCTTTGCTGTGAAGGCATTTAGGTATCCATGCTGCCAACTGCTAAGTTTGAACTGAAAGTACTTTTTCATTGTCCATTTAATCAATCTTCATTTTAATCTTGTTTAGAAAGTGGCTTCCCGCCTGCCATTACTGAGGATTCTAATGAGGCTTGCAACAGTGAATCCAAGCAGACTGTCAAACCAGTGTTCAAAGAGGACACGGAGAGTTGAGTGCTGTCCTCAAGCTGGCTGACAGACTCATGCCGGCTTAAGTGCACACTGAACAAGGGAGGAGGCAGAACAGGGTGAGAGAACTCATAATGTACTGCTACTTCCCCATCACAGCTGTCTGATCACACCTGAAGTGTGTGAAACAACAAAACCCCTCAGAATGTATTCCCTAGCTTTGCCATAGCTTATGGAGATGAAGATTTGAAGCAGACTGGGTATTTCTTTTCAGAAACAAGTATTGAGAAAATATGAAATTAAGTGATTTCATTTATTTTAAAATTAGAATTTGATCTCATATTGCCATGTCTGTTCTCTGTCCTGGTTATATCAAGAAGCTAAATCAGAGGCTTTACAGTTTATTGTCTGTCAGTGCAACTTTCCCTGAGGTATAACTGTTACTATTTGCTCAAGGAACGTGTTGTTGTGTTTGTACAATACTAAAAAGGTGCTCATTCTCTAGGTTTTTGATACTTCTAATGTACGTTATAAAAAGTAGAGAAAAGGGTTATATCTCAAGGGCATAATGCATTCACTTGGGATAAGAGGAATAGAGACCTAGAATTCCCCAAGGAGAAAGCACTGGAGCTGCTTTCAGGTCTGACAAATACTTTGTTTAGATTGTGAAATAAATTCAACAGGATTAAATTTGTTGAGTTGAAAAATACCAATATGTAGCGTACGGTGAGAAATGCAATTTTTAGCCTGGTACAAATGTGCATCCCCTCACAGGAATTACAAGTAATATAACTTGATGAGAAATGCTGCTTTTCTGATTGAGCTACTCTGATGCAGAAAGAATTGAGAAAGTGGAAAGAGTCAATGAATACCAAGGAATGATTGTTGAGGATCAAAGAAAGTTAAAAGATTCAAAATAAATGTATTTCCACAGTTTGTTTGCATTCACAGCACTTGATATGGTTTATACTTCAATACATTTAAGAGCATTTTATTCTTTTGTCTGCTCTTCTGTATATATTTACCTCCTTTTTTTGGTTAAGGTAAGTGTAGTATACTGATTTTTCCTTTTACCATGATATTTTATGAAATTCCTTTCATATTTAGCCTGTTAAATCTTCACTAAGCAAGATGCTTGAGATAGCCTGCATATTAATTTTTACTTAAAATTGGTTGTATCATTTCATCCTTCTTGCCTTGTTGCCTTTGCAAGATTACCATGAGAACATACATATGCTATGGCTATGGTCTTGTTCCTTTTAAAGTTTTTTGTTACCCTCTTATGACTACAGAGTTTGTAAAGCTCTAGGCAGTTTGCCTTCATCTCTTAGCAGTGGCATCATTTGCAGTCTCTCAGTCTTAGGTGATTACTGCAGGATTCCCTGATGTTTTGGATAGATCACTTTCTGCACATTGCTGCCTTCTCTACACATGTTGCTGGTGCTCGCAGGGACCCCAGGCAGCAGCTTGCTCTCTCTGTGGGGACCATCACATACTGTCAGAGGGAAAATCTGCATGCAACTCCCACTTACTTTGTGTCTGACAAAAACATTTTTCATAAGGATACAGTGGTTTTCATGGGGTGGCTGAGTCAGATTCTCATAATTTATAAGATGATATGGTGTTCACACAAAGTCGCATTTGTAGTTTGGGGGTTTTTAACCTTACCAGGAGTTAATGCTTTGATGGCTTACAATGCTCTTCCTCATTTATTTTAGTTTAGTTTATTTTTTTAAAAAGTTTTATATCAAGTCCAGTCAGTCAGACTGTGACTGTGCTTAGGTTTTGAAGGTGATGAGCTCTTTGGCTTCTGTGCACATTTCTTGCTTGCTGGAGGCAGTCACACATACTGCACTGAGTAATACTAAACTGGAACTTTTAGTTTCTGGTTGCTTGACAATCTTTGATTTTCTTTGTTCCACCTCTAAAATTTGATGTTTGTTTTCATATTCCCCAAATCAAAACACAGAACCCTGTAACTTCTTCACACCTCATAGTTGTATTTCCATTGCCATTTGCTCCTCCTTTTCCATGCTGACTTCAGCTCATTCTGCAGTTTGCTTAGTCCGGCACCTTTTCTTGCTCAAGGGTTTAACTTCTTGTCCTGATGGGTTTTGCAATTTTGATTTAACATTGTGGTATACAAAAATACCAGATTTTCAGAAAATGCGGCACTTAGTGGTGATAGTTTACTCTGATGCAGAAGACACATGAATTTAAGAAAAATAGGGCATGAGATGTTTTTCACAAGAGCATTTTTCACACCAAAGTATATTTGTGCAAATCAACAGCATTTTCGTACTTGTACCCAATTAGTGGGGTTTTTTTTCCACAAAAACACTTCACTGTTTGTTTTTGTATGACTTTTAACTGATTTTCAGGGAGTTTTTATCCATGATAGCTGTAGGGTGGATTTGTTTGAACACAACCCATTGCTGTTAATATCTTTTGTTGAATGTGTAGCATTTGAGTCTTCTGTCACATTTATGGACATTCTGCACAAAGATGTTTCATTTTCCCTATATTGGTGATATCTATTTTGTTTTGCCGTACTGATAATTCCTATGGATTGAAGTTCTCTGTTTATTAATGGTAACAAAGATATAAATATACAGTCACATAACCTCTTCCCTACAGGATAATTTAGGATGAAAAAGGAAGTTCTTTTTTTATTAATATTTTGATGGCATCAGTTACCAGTCAACAAAATTTATCAACATCAGTGAATTCTTGTCTCTGAGAGGTTGTTATGGCAAGTTTATCAATTGAATAGTTCTTACCCAAGCTTTCATCCTATGCATGACTCTCGCAGTAGGGATGCTGGTGATTTGCAGTTGGGTGTAATTATTTCCTGCTGTCTTCTCTAAGTCTGTAATGTCTGGAAAATTATGTTTGGGAGCATAAATTCAGAATGTGCTCTGTACTAATGACTGCTGATTGTTCTTTCTGGATTTTCGTGCAACTTAAACGTGCTCCCTGTCTTTTAGACATCTGTTCAATGTCTAATCACATAAACTTAAGCAAGTTTTAACCTTTATTTGTTTAATTATTCTGGCCAAGCTGCTATATTCCCATCTATCCCTTATTGCTCAATTTTCCCTTTTCTCAGGATCGTCACATCTGCCCAGCATTTCAAAATAGCTGATTCTGTTTAGGAAGTAACTTTCAGGTGCAGACTCTCTCAGTGAAAGGTGCACAGCTACAGTGTGTTGCAATTGCAAAAATCTCTTTCTCTGCTCTTGATAAGTACCATCTCACCCAACTTGAAGCTATTCAAAATACTGATGAAAGGTTGTTTTCTAGCTTGTTGCTCTTCCTGTTCTTGAGTCTGTGTTCTTAGTGGTGTAGAACACAAAACTTTTGCTTTTTCCAGGAGCCTTTTTTGAGTTACTGAATGTTGCTTTTTTTGAATTTCAAATGGTGTTGAGATATCAGCTATTGCTTGCTTTGCCCATTTATTAATGTTCACTGCTTTTTTCTGAGTGATCTCACTTCTTCCATGATTTTTCCTTGCACGTGGAAAGAATACAGTAAACCAATTAATTATCCTGCTTCTGACCTTTCCTCCAAACTCTTTTGTCACCTCTCCTGTGATTAACTTGACAATGTACAGGCAGCTGTTGATGCTGAGACAACTGTCTACTGTGGTGACTAATATTCCCTTTCATCTTTGTTCCTCTTTCACTTGTCCACCTATGAGTCTGTCTACCTACTTAACTGATCTGTCTTGTTTTTAGACTTCAGATTCCAGTTTTCAGAAGGCAGGGTCTCACTCATCTTTATCCATGTGCCCAGTGGGGTTTGACCTATAGGATTTCCTTGAGGAATGTGCAATGCTGTTAAGGATTTATTTGTGCTGAGTTCCCACACTCTCATTATTTCCTGCCTGCTCTGGTTTCCCCCTTCCTCTGTGTTCCAACTTCCGTGTTGTAGCACTTCTCTGCCAACTCTTTCACTTGTTCAGCTGTCTGTTTAGTTGTGGAATGTTTGCTTTACTGATATAATTCTATGATTCTAACCCCTTTTCATGTAAGATAGCTACAATGTTTCTTTCCATTAACAGTCTTCCAGTAAATGAAATGCCTTTTTTACTGCATCTGTATAGCAAATTAAAACTTGAAATACGAAGTGTGTTTCTTGAAGTCATAAAGCCATGAAATAATATTTTATTTGGCTTCAGTATTAATTGGTCAGTACAACAAGTTGTTAAAATGAGTGTAAAAGTCACAAACTAAGTTATTACTGAAACTCTTTTAAAGTTGATAATCAAAAAACATATTGGGTGACATAAAATATGACAAATACCATTACAATTAAAATGCAAGGAAATTCCAATGTAACTAGCAGCTGAGATTATTTTACCATTGTGAAGGAAGAATGAGGTTTCAGTTCCCATAGTTAATTCATTCAGAGATTTTGTAATCTAAAGTACAGTGTCTAGAGGAGCTGATTAGCTCTGAATGCTCAAGTGCGGTGGTACTGACTTCATCCACAACTTGCATGTTTTGTAATGTACTAAGGTTTTATTTCATTGACTCTTATTTCACTGATACCTGACCTGCTCATATCTTCTTGTCTTCCAAGAGCATACACTGTCAACTTTGTTCCCTCTGGAATTTTGAATGTAGTGTTTGTGGACTAGTCCTCCTGCGTGTTCACTTGTATTAGATACTGTAAAAGCATAGGAGGGATAAAACAGTTCAATATTCAGTCTAAATCAGGTTTTGCCTGATTTGTACTCATCAGAACATCATATCTGGATTTAAACTGTTACTCAATGTGTGTGTGTCCTAATTTAATTGCTTGTGCTGTTTTACAGCCGTAGTCACTCAGGTGAAAAATTACTGTCCAAATCTTCTTTCTATACATTGTGATTACTGAAATGAAAAAAAAAAAAAAAAAGTCCATAAACACTTGTTGGGATTAAATCCCTGGTGTTTTTCATAAATACAGCTATCATAGTTTCTTAAGTCATTGGTAAAAGTAACAACATCCAATTTTCTGCCGTTTGAGCACATTGGCTTTTTTCTGTTGTTAGTCTCCTGTAGATAGTTGCATACATTTTGATTTATCTAGTGCAACATTACCTCCACAGTTGGCCTTCTGTGTAATACATTCTCTGGAAACAGAAATTAGCGTTTTGTGTTCTTCCTTTTAACATTCTCCAAAAATGAGTGTGTCCTTCAATATTTGTATATTCATCTAAAGAAACAGCAGTGTTTCTCTGGCTCTAAGATTGTGGTTGCTTTCTTCTTTCATCCCAGAGGAATTATATTTGACATTTCCAATTTTGGTAACGATGGAGCCACAGATCTTTCATTTTTAAAGATCAAATTATCCATAGCAATTAGTTTCTCATAGAATGTCAGGAACGCTGTTTTGCATGACAGATGGATAAATATTTTCCCTTGGTTAACCAAGAACAAATGTTCCTGACAGTGTGGAATGCTAGGGCATCATTTAATTACAGTCTTTAAATTAAACACTTCTGAGACATACATTTATTTCATCTTTGTTAAACCTGCTACACTATTTTCATCTAATGGACAGTGGAACTGTCATAGCAAGACTGTAGGAAAAAAATTCAGAACTAGTAAGATGTTAAAGGACCTTAGGTGTCACTCAAAATATGGTAAGCATTTATCCTTGTAGACTTCAGCAGTGCTGAAGTAGACTGACCATCTGAAATACCAAAGTCACTCGCAGGGAGATGAAAGGTGGGCATCAGTATCACAAACTACTGGACATGACATGCCAAAGCAGAGGACCATTTTCTCTCAGCTGCAGTTCCCACTAGTGCAGCAGAATATTTTCCATTTTCATAAACAAATTATTTTCTTATATTCACATATAGTCCCCAAACAGTTTAACAGTAATTATGGAATTATTTTCAAGGAAAGTGCCTTTGTTTTCAGTAACAATTAAGTGCTTTCAGGTTATATCAGTCTTGATAATGTTAAAACAGTTGTTTTTTGGTTTTTTTTTAAGTAGGACAGTACATTGTGAAATTAATATCTCAGTTAAAAACATTAGTGATGCCAAGCCATACATAACAAAAGAGGGAACAGTGTAAGCCTGTGAGGTTCAGGTAGCATGTGTGGCTTCAAAATAGGCTGGCTCTTTACCAACAAAATATTTCTCTCAAGGACATGTCAGTGAACCGACTTTGCTAGAGGTGCTCCCACACTGTTCTTTGACAAGAGATCACACAGTTCTTTAGCTGCTGCAAACTTGAAGCTGTGTTAACATATGCCCACTCGCACTGAAGAGGTGACTGCTATTTCTGGCACTAGTCTGTGCCTGTTAGTGTCTGACACAGGGAGCCCTTAAGCTGAGGAGGTTATTCAGACAGTGGCCATCTCTTGGAGGGAGTTTGGGTCATTGTGTCCTGTGACACAATAAAAAAACTGGTTTTGTTACCCGTGCAGGTCTAAGCACAAGCTTGACAAAGGTTTGCATTTTACGTAGTGATTTCACAATGTCTGTCTCTTGAAACAAGTGGATGTACAATGAAGAAATATATTGTTTACCTAGTGACAGTATTCCTTGCCCTTCCATTATTTTTAGTAAAATGACTTTCTGTATCCTTGTTTTTTACATTTTCATACATTGGTATTTTAAGTAAGAAATTCTATGTTTTGCATTGCTGATGTGGCAGCTTTCTTGCTATATAATGGAACCTGATTTTAGATGTGACGGGGAAAAGAGTAAAAAGAACAAGTGACATAGCTACTTAAAAAATGAGAAATTCATTTTAAAAGCAGCAAACATGACATTGCCATTGGTTCAAATATGTTAGCTCAGAAGTGTATCAAATTACCTTGTCTTGCTAATTGAAACAGTAAAAAAGACCCCACAATTACAACAGTAAATTGTGCCCATTATCTTGTATTAGACACACATAATATCTGGGCTGGAGCGGANTATATTTTTTTTTTATTTTTTTTTTTTGAGTCTGGCATAATATCAGAGAGAGCTTTGCACATAAGTCTGTTTGAAATACTTATGAAGGAGGTTACTCTGGCAGGTCTCAGGCTGTATGTGGTATTTCATAAAGACATTCCTGCAGTTTTCTTTGCTGAAGCACATTGTTTATTGCTTGTCACTGAGTTCCTGTGTCTCCTGTTTATTTTTTATAATTAGAATACCACATACAAGCATATACAATATAAATAGTAGGCAAACGTAAAATGATGTCTGTTTTGATTAATATAGATTAGAACTAGTAAATGAGTTTATTGGCATTCTAATAATTGTACTTTGCCCTTCATATAACTGTTCTGCAACTTAATTAAAAATTGCTAAGTGTCAAACATGACTCTTAAAGAAGTACTGAAGTGTGTGTCCCTGAGATGAGGTCTACTGCTCTGAGAGGTGTCCTGTGGGAGAAGGTCAGAAATATTATCATTGGTTCAAGTTGTACAGCAAAAGTGTGGAGACTCAAATTTGACATCAAAGTTAATGAACCTATGGGAATGAGGCCTCAAATTACCACTGAAATTTGATATTTACCAGTGAGTGCTCGGGGTTCTTACAAGAATCTGTTCTTGACAGTTGGAAATTATGAAGACCTCTGCTGCATGTCTCATTTGTATGATTTTATGTACATTATTTGTAATAAGTTCAGAAAATATTTAGAGCTGTAAGAAAAGACTCGTTATAAAATGTCAGACAATTAATTCACCAAGCTTTTACTTGGAAATAGGAAAATCAAGACAGGTCATGCTTTTAATTTCAGAATCAAAAAAAGGACAATCTATATTCCTGCATATAGTTGACTCAGTGAGCAATGGGGTTTCTAGTATCAGTGTTATCAGTCCTTAAGGTAACTGCTAGTCTACAATGCAGGCAAGGAATTAAGCTTTGAATCTAAATTTAGATACCCATGGTTGGCTCCTGAAGTCATGAAATGGAAATACCCCATTAAGCTATCATAGAGATTGGACTAAATCATCTACTTTCAGAGTCTGAAAGCAAAATGACTTGAGATGCATGCCAACCTTCAGTTTGAATTCTTAAGCATATTGAACATTAAAAGTGTTGTTAAATCTGTATTGATGCCTGAAAATCTATCATTGATGTGTAGGGAGGTTAAACATATAAAATTCTCTTTGATTTTTAATCCACATTTTTTCCTCAGGAGAAATTTATATGATGTAGACATTTGGGAATCCCACCAGGTGGGTTATTGTTCAAGTGTGTGCTTAGGTATTGCTGTAACTACACTCTTAAAAATGCTGGCTTTATGGTACAATGTTGATGCCCATAAAATATAGCACATGCCTTAGGTATCTCTTAAATATATTCATGTGTTTTATTTGGTGTACGTAATTCTTTTAAATATGTTGTACATATATGTAATATTAATGACACAGTCACCGTTGAAAATTCATGTATGAAATCCAAGGGTTAACAACTCTCAAGTCAGAAGGACAGATGTTCAAACTTGCACTGTTTGCACAGCAGAAGAGATGGTAGAGATTGGAGAGACAAAAGATGCTCCTCAAATAATAACAGGCAAGTTCAGCTATCTGCATTATAAATTACTCATTCAGAATATCTAAGAGTTCCATTGCACGTTTAAGTGTATGTAAAGAAGCCAAAATTTTCAACTTTAGCCGTGAAAGTACTTGATCAGAAGAGATACTTCTTGAGACCTCTGAATTTTAATGAGCTGCAGTGAAAATCCAGAATTTGAAAGTTTCTTTTGTAATGTAAAATTCAGAAAAAAAAGGCTTCTGAAGCATTTTCTTCTCAAGATGCTAAAACATAACTATAAATGCAATATAATAATAACTATAATAATAATGAGAAAAAAACAGTAATACTTGTAGGCATAAAATCATAAATCCATAACAATAGCAATATCAAGAAGTTATGATGTGGCTGAAATGAGAAAGTAAAATTAAATTTCCTGGTATTTCACTAGAGGGAACATATGACAGCTAGCATATTCTCATAAACTGTGTGTTCACAGACATGGACCAAGTTTTGCAGTGCAGATGTAAGGTTTGACTTTGTCTTTGGGGTGGGAAGTTGGTAACATATGAATTTGCAGTGAGTTGTGCCTATGGAATACATTTTAGGCAGCCATGAGCTTTCTTTGTCCACAGTTGGAGTGGGTAGGAAACTAGCCAAGTTCAGATGTTATAATGCTGAACATCACTTAATTATCTCTGCTGACAGGAAGCTTTATATTAATATTGAGTTGTGTTTCTCCTGACTTTCATTCAGGTCCATGCGTGGGTAGAGCCAGCTCATATTTGTTCATAATATGTTGTGCAGATGAAGAACCTGAAATGAATGAAAGTAGTATTTGGAATTACTGTTAGGGTGCATGTGGCTTTGGGTTACTGGTGTTATGATCTGATTAAATGAATTGTTGAGTAGTTATGTTATTTTTCAAGAGAGGTAAAATTTGATCGCAATTTCTCCAGGAGTTTAAGTCTCTCTTCTAGGTACAAGAGGCATATTTACAATGGAAATTTCAATGGCATTTTTCAGGAATAGAACATTTTATAAGCCTTGATTTTTGTAATACTTATTCATCCATATTTACAAAAAGGATTATAGTCTTGGGAGGTAATTTGTTATAAGAGAAAGTACATTTCCTCATTTGGTTCCTTTTGTTTTTTATTATTTTTGGATATGTTCTAAAGTTTTTATTGTCTTAAGAGCCATGATCTACTGTCCTCATCTCTGTGTTAAACATACGTGCTTTTCCTTTTTTTTTTGTCCTTGACTTCTAAGTATTAATATTTTAAAGAGAGACATTTGGAGGAGAGGAGGAAGGTCACAAACTATTCAACAAAGCTTAGGAAAACACCAAATCAGTTTCAAGGCTTCAGAGAGCACAAACCGTGCACTATAGTTTAAGCCTTTAAAATTATAAAGTAGTTAAATTGGATTTTCATGGAAATTTCACAGGAAGGCTCATATTTCCAAACACCAATATAATGTCTGAATTGAGGTGAAATTCACATGAGATTTGTGGACTTTAAAATTCAGCACTTTCATTTTATGCCATTGAAGGGGAAAAAAAACACCTATTTTTTATTAATATTTTATAAATAGCAGAATGAAATTTTACCCTCTGTTGACTGGCAATACCTTGCTTTCATCAGGACGAAGTCATCAGAGATACATTATAGCTTTGCTGCATTTCAGGGTCTGCTGATGTTTCCATTTACAAAACCCGTCTTTCAGACTCACGTAAAACCAGAAGTTAAAATTTATTTCCAAGGAAAATTGAAAACTTCTGTTGTCATAAAAACAGGTGTTTTAATAGTGAAAAAGAAAAAAAGAAACCTTGAAGGTCTTTGATAACTTCTTGCATTTATTATAGGGGTCAGTACCCTAAACTTCTATGCCTGCTAATCACTTGATCTCTAAAGGTGTCCAAGTCTCTTCACTCATTGCCGAAGCTTCACCTCTTTGAAATTCAGATCTTTGGGAAAGGATCCTTTTGCGATGGATTTTAGTCACTCAGCTTAGTTCAGCCCAGTAAGATGACCTAATAACAAAGCTGTTAAGTGTTGTGAAATGCAGGAGCAGGCTCCTGTTTTCAAGGGTAATTGAAGGTGTAGAGGGTAGATTGATCTTAAATGACGTTTGCTTGAGTCATTTCAAATTGGGCTGTCTCCAAACCCATCAAACCCAAGACCCTCAGCTGCCTCTCCCGCTGAATAAGCTGTCCTGACATAGGTGACTTACCAATTTTTTTGTCATGCAGAAGAAATCAGACCAAGATTAATGCCAAATCTGTTTTACATTCCAGCAAAGTGTCCTTGTTACATTTCACTTTCAGGTCTTTGAATAATACAAACAGGAAATATAATTGGTCTTATGATAACTTATCTGATGCCTTTTTCTCATGCAGTTTTGAAGATTTGTGCTTCAAATGAGGCAATTTACTGATACAGAATCTTTATCACTTCAGATACCTAAACAGTATTTGAAATAGGAAAAAAACTGTTTAAACTCTATAGACAGAAGTTTGTGGTCTAAATGCACCAGTAATTGTTTCTTCTAGCCAGAAGACAGTGCAATCGTTTGTTGTTTTTAAAGTTACTGAATAGCTGCTTTACCAGGTGTAAGTGAACACTGTAATTTAGGAGCTTTTCTAGCATCTTTTAACAGAGGAATGTCTCATTAGCCTAGTGTCTGAAATTGATTAAGTGTAAAAGAGCATTTGAAATATTTACCGGTGCTTCAGGCTGGAATGCTGTCGAAATGAAGGTGTTCTGCTCAGTCTCTAATGTGTTTCTAGTGGCTACACAGTGAGGAAAGAAGTCCAGGACTTCTGTGGAAAGGTCCCTTCTGATTATTTCTCTTCTTTCCTCTTGATTAGCATGGGTCTTACACTACAGAGAAAGTAGAAAATTGGGAGAAATTGGTCCTTAAGGTCTGTTCTGTTGTGTTCCCATTTCTGGTTTTGTACAGGTAGAACACAGGGCTTATGCTCCTATAAGCAATTGTAAGGTCCTCGCAGAAACAGCAGCAAGTAGAAGATGGAGAACTGCCTTTTTGGTGAGGTTTAGTGTTTTAGAGGGAGTGAGGGAGTTCAAACCTGAGTGCCTGGCAGTGACAGTGCCAGCAGCTAAACTGCTTTTCTCCGTAATGCTGTTTCCATCTTAAGAAAATGCTGATGTGCAGTAATGGAAAGTCGAGGTCAAGGAAAACTCTGCCGTGCCTTTATCTGATAGGAGGCTGCTTACAGTGAAGAGCTAAGCAAAAGGGGGAAGGTCTTCTGGCTCTCCCCTCTCTTTTATCTGAGTGTAGCGAGCACAGTTGGCTAGAAGAAATGGTCATGACATGCTCAGACATGAGAGACGAGACATAAGCATGAGCCTGAGATGGGTAGAGGAGTCCCTGCTGTCCTTGCCTAAACAATAGGTGAAGACACTCCCTGTAAGTTATCATCACTTTTGGACAGTTCTCTTTTCTGTTTATTTGTTGTGTGTTATTTAGGGGAGGGAGATAAATTGGACCAGGAATTAAAACAGTCCTCATTTCTTACTGATATCAAGTGCTGTGGATAAGCTATTAGAATTCTTCCTGTCTTTTATACTGTCAAAGGAAAGGTCATGCTATTGCCACTGTGCACATTAAAGGAAGAGAAGAAAAAAGTGCAGAGATCCTTCTTTCTTCATTTATCCAGGCTGTGTTCAAGGAACAGAGGTCTCTGAGCCGAAACAGTCCCTTTAGGATGAGTCCTCCACTCATCTTCTTTCTTCTGTATGTCTTCCATTTTCCAGTCCCTGCATTAGTGGATTGTCTAATCTGGCTTTTCATGGTGGGGAATAGCATTAACTATTGCTTTTCTGCTGCTTCTAGCAAATGTAGTTAAGCAAAAGTAAAAAGCTGAGTGCTTATGCACTTTATTTCTGAGTATAATCAAAATTTCTACCATTATTGATATTATTTGCATACTAAATACCCTGAACACATCCTGTAAACTGTCAATGAATGTCATGCAAGAAGTTATCATTGATGGTACCTTGGAAAAAGCAGAACAGAAATCCAGAGCAAGAAATTAATCCTCTTGCCAGTAGTCACATAAGAAACTTTTACAAGTGAAAGCTGCTAAGATACTATCAATAAACATTTTTAAAAGTAAGATTTCTGTATTTCTATAGTACACATTATATTTTACCCCAGAAATCATCCTATAATAAGTATTCAAAAGAAAGAGATTATACTATATAGAATCTGTACTGTTGAAATGTCAATATACTGCCAGCTGAAGTATATTGCCAAGCTTTGCATGGAGTACTGATGTATGTATTGCCATTTTTTCTCACAAACACATCAGATGGATTTTGGAGTAGTCAGACATACAGTTGCCTTCCTCTCTGAAGAATACAAGTCAACTGTATATTGCAATTACAGAAAACAATGTATTTATCCTGAAAAAAAAATCTTACCAAAAAAAGCCAAAACAAAACAAAAACCCAGAAGCAACATATTCTGCCCCAGGAAAGGTTTTCAGCTTGGCTTTATTATGATTTACACTTTAAGCTCCGTTATTGGCAAGTGAGTAGTGGAGAGGGAAGAACTGAACCAGCAACCACACACTAGGGGAAGACTTTTTAAAAGGAAACACCTCTTACATTTTCGTATTTCGTTCAAAAATTTGGGGACTAAGATGTAAAGACAAAAATGTAGATGCAAATGACCATTCAAAAAGTAGAGATGCCAGTTTTCTTTGAATTAAACCTGTCCTTAGACATTTAAAAAAGATTTATCAGCAGAATTGTTCCACATGTCAAGGGGAAAAAATAATCCTTTGCACAGATCTGGACATAATGGATTTTTACTGGTGTCAGAACTTCAGGTTTATATAATTGTCTTTTTTAACTGTTGGTAAGGTGGGAATGATTGTATTACTGTAGAAATTAGCTAACAGGTTCTCACAAGGTTTTCTTATTTCAGAAAGGGGTGATTCCAGTGGTACAAACAGCTTTCTGCATTCCCAAATAGATAAAGTTGCTCTTCCTCACTAGTAAGCCAAGTGTTTCTAAATACCATTTTAAAAATATTTGGTTGCCAGATTCTCAAGAGAGAAATGCCAAAGTTAATGCATCTTCCCCCAAGATCTTGCAAGGCTACACTTGAGACACCAGAGCTAGGCAATGGCTAAAATTATTACCCAAAAATTGGCAATGCTTGACATGAAAATATCAGCAGAAATTAAAACTCGTATAGTAAACACCTCATGAGAAAGTAGACATGAATCACTTTGAAATGGTTGACCAGCGGAATTCGAGTAAGTAAAAGTACCAAGACTGGAGAAGGAGCTGCTGTGTGAAACCCTTTGAAATAGCTTGCTCAAAACATTCAGAGCTTAATTAGAAATGTAGCCACCCCCTTAAATAGTAATGCCAAAGAGTATTACCTTTAGAAAATGATCACTCTTGATTTTACCATCATTCTCAGGCTACCATCCTTGTTATACATGTTTGATTTCTTACTGTCCCTTTGTAAATTCTATATTGTGATTAGAGTGGGGAGATCAGAGCAGGGTTTGGCAGTTTTGTTTTTTTGGTGGGATTTTTTGTTTGTTTTGTTGGGGGGTTTTTTGTTTGTTTTGATTGGTGGTATTTTTTTGTGGTTTGTTTTGTGGTGTGGTGTTTGTTGTTTGTTTGTTTTTCTAGGAAAAGTTCAGGATATGGCTTTGAGGAAAAAACATAAATGTGCACAAGCTGGAGATCTACTCCAGATCTAGATAGTCAGATGTCTATGAGCTATAAGATGATATTGTGCCCTGGGGTATTTTGTTCAGGTGCCAGCCCCTGTACTCCCCACATCTCACTCTCTCCCTGAACTCAGTGAAGTAAATGCAAGAGCACCTGAAGTGCCCTTTTCACCATTCCAAGTTTGTATCTGATTGACAAAGGAATGCTCTGGGATTTGTCAAAACCTTACAGAAGTTACAACTCTTTCTTGTCTTCTCTTTTTTTCCTCTCATCTTTTTTATCTGTTTCTATAGGTATAGTTAAAGCTAAGAAATACTTCTGACAGTCACGTTCTGTATTTTTGTATCCTGTCACTGATTGCTGCTGCCACTCTGCTTAGTTTTACTTTCATATTCTGTATTTTTACTCAGCTGAGAGTGAAAATTTAAGAAGGGAAGGTAGTGTAATAATTTAAATGAAAGAAAAATGAGGAATTTCTTTATCTATGCTGTTGTTCCAGAAAAGCTATTCTGGAATGATTGCTCTACAATCTACTTTTCCACTTGGAGCAGAATTTCTTATTCTGTCAAAAATTAATTATCTTGGAAAGCAAAGGTTTCCAATGAACCGAAGATGAAGACCTATCACAGGCTTAACTCTTAGAGCTGTGCTGAGATATAGCATCAGTTGTGATTTTTATAAAAATATGGAAACCATTATTAATAGAATTTGAGATACAATGTCACTAATTTTTATTTTCCTGAAACTCACTTTTGTTCATGAGTTGGCTGTTCGTTTTGTTGGTTGTTTCTTTACTTTGAACTGGGTCAACTTATCTTAAACTGGAAGGAACTTTAATTTTAGGCTACTTCAGGACTTTGGCTGTGGAAACAAATTTGAGTCTTAGAACATATGAGACATTAATGCCTGTACATAAACCAACTTTATCAGTGTAAGTGCACATGAAATTATCCTACCCTATATGAAAGTTTAATATTATTTCCCAACTTCTCTTAGCATTCTCGTAATATTGCTTTTTAAATTACTGTCTTCCTCTTCTTATCATTTGTGGCTAGTAGTTGTGCTGCTAAACTGCTTCTTTCCTTCTGATACTGGTCTCCTTTCTGAAATCCTAGTTTTTTCCACTCAGCTTTCTAAGTATTTTATAAAAATTCTTCCCAGCTTGCTTTCTGCGCAAAAGCTAGGACTTAGTGAAATGAACTTCTTTGGAATATGGGAACAGACTGACAATTGCTTTAAATTGGCCAGCAAACAGAACTTGTGAAGTGCCCTGTCCTTAAGATGGAGTTTAAACAAACATCACAGGATTAAACAGAATAAACCCTTTGAAAGTTTTTGTTTGCTATTATTTTCTTCAAAATTCTAGGCTTGAAGGCACCTCATTAACTGATATTACAGCAGCTCTGCCTTCATTTATGTATGAAGTGCCTTTTAGACACTCTTTCGGACAGAGTCTATGGGTATTCAGAAAAAAAAAATAATTAATGAGTCAAAGAAATCACCGTTGGTACAGAGGATTCCTCCTTATTTCTTAGAATAATAATTTTTATTCTTGCTGGCATTTATGATTCAAGCAACATACTAAGAAAGAGGTAGGAGAGAATGGGAATTAAGGTGAATTTTCATAAACATACATTAGAAGCAGAAATTTTGCTGGTCCCTTGAAATTGCATGACCTATTTTTATCCCCAGTTACAGCTCTGTTTGTTTTCCAGGTGTCTTAAAACAAGTTTAGCTTTAATAGGGATTGTATCAGCAGCCTCATTAGGAAGGTGTCAGCTGAGAGAATGAGGCTACAAGATGTGTATGATCTCTAAAGATGGTAACAGAAAATGAAAAGAAGTGTTTTAAAACCAGTGTTCCAGGTGTGAGGTTAGTTTGGTTATTGTTGGTTTGTGTGTTTGGTCTTTTTCCACAGAAGAGGTTCTTGTTATGGTGAGGCTTTTGACAACAGGTAGTTTTCAACATCCTCTCCCTGTCCTTGTACCTAATTTACTGCTAACTTTAGTTTTTTTCAAAATGCAAAGAACAACATAGTCTCTGCACTGTGGCAGCCCTTTAACCTGAAAAATGCAAGTAACATCTAAGGCAAGAGACTGAAATCAGTCACCAAGCAGGCTGTAGTCTGCAGTGGCTCCTGTGTCTGATGCTATTAACTCAGTGAAGAGAAGGGAGATGCTCAGCTGCTCAGCTGTCATTTTGCATAATAAATTTGTTGCAACATTTGATTCTTGGAAAATACAAACAGTCCTGGAGCAGGCAGTCAAGTCAGCAGGTCCTGGTCACTTCATTCCCCCTTGCCCTCTGAAGGGAGGGCCACGTTTCTAAGAGTGTCACAGCCCACAGAGGGATAGAGCCATGCACCAGGGATTTTGCACTGGAGGATCAGGAATGGTTCCTGGTGAAGAAAAAGAAACCATGGGTTTGAAAGGAGAGATGGATTAGTGGGGAATGTTCTTTTTCCTCATTACAGTGCTGCTGGCTAGACCTTCAAGAGCAGCATTTTTGATACTGATGTTTGTAATTGTGGTGGTGGTGCCAACCCAGACTGCTTAAAGGACTTGCAGGTAGGTAGCCTGGCACAGAACAGAGGCATGTCATTCTCAACATTGCAAGCTTGTCTTTAAAGAAAGATTTTAATTCTTCAGACTTCATCGTGATTTATTTACTTAGTTGGAGTAAACTTAGTTGTTTTTTTGTTAAGGAATGACAGATTTGGCACTTTGGCTCTTTTCCATACTCTGAGAGGTAGTGCTTATTCTGTCACTGTAAAAGTGTGAAGGGACTTGCCCTCTTGTCTACAACATGTAAAGCAAGTCATAAAAACAGAATTGCTGCTCCTCATTAATAGTTTGTCCCTGGTTTGGGGATTTTGTCTTTGTTCACCAGGCAGCAGACATGCTTAACTAACAAAGGTGTGTCTGTGTATTTCAAAGCAGAGTAGTAAATCCTTAGTAAGGCAACTTGTTTTGAAGGGAATTTAGGGACATATCCATTCCTTGAAAAAAAACCAAAAGGGAGAAAATAATCTATATCTTAAAAGGTTTCCTTCCTTTGTGACTAATGACTGCAAAAATTAGTTGTATTCTGTTTCTTGTTTCAGCTCTAAAAGCTGTGGTATAGAGAAATACATGAAGAAACTCTCATTCCAGATGGACAGACTTATCTATTGCTATATTCCTGCTTTTGATTAACTCCACTTCTCATAATACTACATGTTCATGGAACAATAGAAGTTTTTATGACTTTGTACATGGTGTAGATCTATACAGAGGAATTTATATCCTGGGCTTGTCTGCTGTTCCATGTACTCGTGACTTCTGCAGTCTCTGCAATCACCTCTCGTGTAAGGAAATGGTGAAAAAATCCACTGCAACAAGGAATGATTGCTTAGAAATTGCACACAGAGTTCTGTGACCATTTCAAACCTGAATCATTTTTCATGCATGTTCACCGAAGTAGGATGGGGGAGGCACTGTAGGAGGGTCTTTCTCACAGGTGAACAGGGTCAGTTCATGGGCAGGTGGTGTTACTGTGACAGAGGAGCCAATTGAGCTACTCCACATTCCATAATTGTCATTAGCAGCAAGATATGTGTGTGTGTGATGCATGATCAAGAACTTTCCACTGACAACCAGAAATGTCCATTCTTCAGAGAGAAAAAAAAAAAGACTTGTTAGAGGCAAGTTGTGTTGAGTGTCTAAAGCAAAGCACAAGGAATAATTTTTCATAATTGTCTAGTCCAGCAAACAAATTTACATTTAAGCATTTAAATTAGATAGATAAGGATTAGGATTTTTAAGTGACCTCCTAGTAGCCATTCTATTCTTTCCATGTTTCTCCACTGAATACCACCTATGTTTGATATAGAACTGGTAATGCAGATTGTACATTAATATGGACTTCAGGCTCTCCAGAATGCATAACAGAATATGGGCATAATTGATTCCTACCCTGAAATGGAGCTATTAATTACCTAAAAGAATAAAGCCATAATAACATTTTCCATGTGTATATATTTTGGAGGGAAAAAAATGAAGAGAGATAAAGATACAGTTATTGCCTTGACATTTTGGTAATGAGATTTTATGCTGAGCTGGAGTTCAGGAAAAGCACAGCAAAGGAAACTAATAGAAAATAGTAAGGAAAAGAGCAGAGGTTGGAAGGTATTAAGGGCATCTTTGAGGTGCCCCACAATTATGCTCATCTCCTCTGTTGAGCATCCCCTGCTTGCCTCTCTGTTTCTAACATCAGCTCTGAAGTGGAGTGAGGGCATCACTGCACTGATTAAAGGCATCTAGCAGTCACAGTCATCTTCATAAACAGAAAAGTATGCATCACTGTGGACTACCTAACAAGATAATTGTTCATTAGCAAACATTGGATGGGAGTAGAAAATAAAAGTGGAAGCTGATCTTCCTCCTTTTTAGTTGGTCCATGTTACAGATATCACATGTCTTGCTTTCTTATCAGTCGCTGCTTTGTTTCCTCTTTTCTGTGTCTTCATATTTGATTTTGTTTAGGCTAGCTGAGGGGGAAAGGGCTGCTTTTATTCCCTGTAGCTGAAGAGTTTTCTTCACAAGCATACAGCTATAAAATTAAGATTAAATAGTTATGGTTAATCCTGGGAAAGGTGAGTTTCTGTATATTACCTAGAAACATAATGCTCGGGTTTGTAAAACAAAACACTTCTTCAAACATAGTTTTGCAGGACCATGTACATACTGCCTATGAGCAGGTTCTCAAAACGTATTCATGTGCTTGTGTCAGCAAGCATAATCATTGTTAATATGTTCAGTAATATTTAATTGGGCTATCTTAGGTACTTCTCTGTAGCTTGATATTTTTGGTCTAATTATTTTATTTTTTTTTCCATGATTCATGAACACTATTGATTTTAAAGGGAATGAGTTTTGGAAAAGAATCATAAAGAAACATTTTATTAGAAGAACTGTTGATTGTCTGTTTATTGGATTTATTAGTGTTGTATGAAAGCAGTAACTGAGAATGAAGTAAATAAAAAATCCCTATTATCCAAAAAGTTAATGATTTCCTTACCAAGACGATGTACAGTGGCTTGGTTACATATATGTGTATAGCTCATTTTTTACTTGAAATGTAAGGTTTCCTCAGTAAGTTATTCATAGCTGAGTTTTAGATCTGGTTGTAAAATTTCGTGCTTTGTATAAATTAAAAGGAAAAACCTGTCTTAATAATGGGAGTGAAATGAGGCTGGCCACTGTGGTTGATGTGCTAATGTGCTGGGGGAAAAAAAAAAGGGAATTAATTTGTCACTATGATAAACTGTTAATTTGAAAGCAAGACAGATTATACCAGTTCCATAATTAACTGTAAATGCTTCACCCCAAGGACTTTGTTTAGCACAGGAACTGATTGAACAGGAAAGATGGAATAACTTCAAGTAAATCATGTCTTAAAGCATCTTCTGCCCAAACCTCTCCTCTCCTTGTGTCTCCCAAGCCATTTTGCATCAGTAATTAACATCCTCAAAAGACGAAGGTGTAATCTTGATTTATTTTGTATGATTTGAACTGCTGTATTGATACTGCTGCAGGCTCTGATGTGGGACTTCACACAATCCATGAGTTAGGGAGTTTGCTTATTGAATTCAAAGTTCACATCCAGCTTCAGCCCTTGTTGAGAAGTGGTTCATAGGGAATATCATATTTGATCTGGGGTCTTAACATCAGGCTAATTGTGGTCACTGTGAGAAAGCTGCCTTTTTCACTGTTGCTCTTACAGGTGACGTGATTTACATACAATCATATGTTTTCATGATTTTCACGACTTTTTGTGAGAAGGTGGGGCGGGGTAAAGTTATACCATTATTTGTCTCAGTGCATTGGACCACAGGAAATTGGTGCCTTCTGCATGAAACTAGATAAACTGTGAAAAATCAAAAACCTAATAAAACGAGACAGGGTCACGTGGGGATATGCATGCCTGAGACTGTTTTCATTTATTTGTTTATTTAAAATAAGTTCAGTAGAGCCTCACTTTTCTTTGTCATATGTTCTACCTGCCTTAATTAGAGCTAGAGACACTTTTAAGAAATTAATTCCTTGTGGTCCCCTCTGCCCTTAGTCATCTGCATTAATATGCATCTAGGAAGAAAAGACACACTAACACAGGGAAGGTGTGATTCTCTGCATGGGAAGCACTGTCACCAAAGCAAGGGTAGAAAAGAGGCCTTCACACGGAAACTACTTTTAATAAGATTACTTGAAAAATTCTTTTTAAGTATCTCTACGTCATTATTTCAGAAACACTGTTGCTTCATTCCCATGAGTAAGTTGTGCTTCTACCCTGATAAATCCCTAAAATCATCCTATTCTGGAAATTAACTGAGAGCACTGGCAAATAACAGCAATTGCCTGGAAACAGCTTTCACTGCAGGAAGCGGGGCCAGAGGTCCTGAAGCTGTAGATAAAAGTTTGCTTCTACCTTTGGGCTTGAGGAAGCACATAGAGCTTTAGGGGAGGTATTTTCTTGCATGTACTTTCAAAAATATAAAAAAACCCCCCAAACCACTTAATTCATTTTAACAACATATGAAAAGCTAGGTGTCAAAGACCAATAAGTATAAATTGGCAAAGGGAGGCTAACTTAGCTTGTTTTTGGGGAAGCAGAAATTCAGGTAGGAAAACTTTAGTTTATTAGACCTATTTTACAGCATAGTACTGTGGTAATGATTAAATGAACATTAAAGAGCGGTCTTCCAAATTATTTAAGAACAAAAGCTAAATCAGTTTATATTGGCTTCATTATCTCACTAGCCAACATAGATCCTTCACTTCTAAGTTTTGGATGCTCTCATAAATAATGCACACAAACTCCCTTCACTAGTTTTTTTTTTTTTGTGTTGTCATGGAAACAACATGATTTTCTTTTAGTGTAAATAAAAGCTTTGTAAATTCATATTTATAAGGGATGTATAAAATTTACAATGGTCATGTATCCTTTTTCTATTGTATTTATATCATCATTTTGAGCAAAGAGGAAGGCAGAAGTTTGAAAAAGAAGGTGCAGACTTAAAAGGTTTGTGTTTGCTTAGTGAGATTGAAACAGAGATTGAAACACAACGCAAAATAAGCCGAGCAGGTGTAAACTGCAAATTCTTCTTCTCTGAGGTTTTTTGTTGAGTTTCAGTGCTCTGCAATTCAATATCCACAGAATTTTCTTGTCATTTCCTTCCCTTTGGGAGGATGCCCTTTTTGCTTCATTTTATAGGTCACAATTCTAAAATCATGTAAATTTCTTTCTGTAGTACTTCATATCCATAGTTAGTGGCACTGCTACAGATGCTGAATAATGGTATTTCAATAGTGCTTATACAGAAGAGCTCTTGGCTTCATTAGTGTGTCCATTTAATCCGGAGACAGCTTGGTGACTCTGTGGTCATTTTCCTCCTTGTCCTTTTTCTTATGGCTTTCTTCAGGTTTTCTGCATGCCTACACAGCAGAGCTGGAAAAATTAGAGCTAATTAATATGCTTGAGATTATAAAGGAAGCTTTTCAGATTGAAGTGAAGAAAAATGTGTTGTAATTGCATCAAATTGGTCACTTTATTATCTGATTTAGTGCTTTTGTAGGTGCATTCTAAGAACAAAACTTGCTCTGACATGAACAGGCCACAGACAGTGTTCAGTCACCATTCATAAGGTTTGAATGCTGCTTAAGTGCTCACATGCACCCAACCAGCTCTGTTGCACAAGTGTTGGACTGAATCTAAGACCAGATGCCCATTGAGGAAAAAACTGCATTCAAAATTAGTTTTAAAATTTCCTGCTACATTATATTCCATGTAACTGTTGTAGCACATTTCATAATTGTCCCTTTCAATATTACCTGCTCCTGGCAAGGAAGATAGAGCCATACAGTCTCCTTCCTCTTACCCATTTATGATCTTGACATCTTCCTGTGTTTTCCACTTCTCCATAGGACCAGAAGAGCATTAAAAAATGTGATCACGATATTTTTACTTGTAGATACTTCAGCTTACAGGTCTGATTTGCCTTTACAGTGCCATCATCTGCCTGAAATACGTAAGCAGTTGCCAAAAAAACAAGAAGCACACACCCCCAGGCTGAACCTCCAAAGGAGGCTTCTTTTTCAATCAGGTGATACCAAAAGCATTAATGCTTTAAATGATCTTTGAACAAGTGAAACACAGGTATGGGGAGCCTTGATGTGTTTCTGAGGGAATATTACAAATGGAACATAATGAAAAGCCTGCTTCCTCCAAAAAGAGGTTTTGTGCTTAGAACATGAAAAGTCCCAAGATGACAACACTTATTTCAATTTCATTAGGTCAAGGACTAGGAGTTTCCTTTCTTTTCCAGGTGTCCCTTCCCACACTGAACCAAAGCAGTGGTTCTTGTCTAATCTTAGCTACTGTCAGATCAAGCTTGATTTTGGTGTTGGGAGATACTGTACTGTGTATTTAATTCCAAGGTTTTTTGTTGCATTTGTTCTCAAAGTGAGGGCAAAACTATAGTAATTTCTTTTAAATGTCCAAGTATAATCATAAAGATAGTGATAACTTCCTGCTAGAGAAGGTACCCCAGGTTCAGTTACTGCTCATTCGTGTGCCAGGATGCCATTGTTAGACATCATACAAGTGCAGAACTACAGTGATAAAAAGGTCTTTTATTGCAATAAATGTTAAAAAAACATGCCATCTATTAGATATTGTAACATAGATCCAGGGAGATTCGTATTTTGACAGCACCATGGTATTGCTCTGCTTTTATCTTCTTTTGCCCAGGGGAGAGTGAAATAGATACACATTAAGCAATTTCGAAGGCATCTCTTCCATTTTGGAGACAGGATATCATGTGCAGAGGGTCATGGATCAAAGTTAGAATCTTCTTCAGTAGAATGAATTTTCTCTGATGTTTACGAAGAAAATTTTCTCTTTTGCAGGATCCTGTAAAATGCCTGATTTGTGAAATAAATTTAAGGGCTGGATTATAACTCATACAGAGGACATTTTCACATGTACAGAGACAGATCTCTGATCTCTCAGGAAAAGCTGACAGTGTATAGGATAAGATATGATAGATGAAACAAATAGGAATAAATCTGTGGTGCATGCATATATGTATACACAAACTGTGTGTTGTGGGGCAAGAGGAAAATAAGCTCGTTTTGTTTAGTTTTCAGATAGCTGTATTTGTAGCCTGTGTTGCAAAGCATCAGACACTGCAGTAATGAAGGTTTTTAATATGTTTGCAGGATGCCACTGCAGAAAGTGATCTGAACTTGAATTTCTCATGATTCCTTAGAGCTCTTATCTCTCAACCAGAGCTTTGATTCATATCTGTCTCTCATGAACATTAACACGGTCCCTTCCTTTCTCTTCTCTGAATTTCTGGTTGATTGCAAATGAAATTTTACTTTGGATTTTTTTATCTTTTTTACATTTTTTAAATAATTCCCTTGACTCCTCTAGACAAAATTCTTAGTGTGGACATGAGAAGAAGTGCCATGATGAGACGTGATACAAATGCACTGCTTACCTAAGGTGGCACGAAGTGGGATAAAATGGATCACAACATCCTTAACTACTCTTGCTGTGGCAGCTGTGGCTTGCTGTGGTGTCTTAGTAAGGGGCCAGCAACCAGCAAGATTAAAAAAAACATAGGAGAAGAATACTCAGGAAAGGGCTCTGTTGGTGCATTTCTGCTCGACCTCTGAAATGTTTCTTCCTCATCCTTATGGTGCTTTGAGGATGGAGGTCAAATGAGGCATTGGCAGATGAGAAAACATGGTGATGCCAGGCAGAGATCTGGGGCTGACAAGGACATAAGTGCTCATCCCCAGAGGAGGCAGTGCCATATATGAAGCACAGAGGAAGGGCAGCAGTACAAATGCAGTCAGGTGCAGGTATTTAGCAGTATCTAAGCACTTGTGTTTAATTGCAAGGCACTGTGCAGCAATCAGGTTCCCTTCTTGCCCACATGTGTGAGGTTCCTGGCTGGTGGGGTATGTGGGAAAAGCTTTACTCATTGCTCTCCCTGACTTAGCTTTGGAAATGGCTCTGGAAGTCACCTGACATTTGACACAGCTCTACTGAGCTGTGCCAGCCTGTCTGTCTCAGGTAAACTGGGATTTAATTGGACTTATGGATGGACCACAATTACGTTCATTCAGAATTTTACTTAGGTCTTCATGACAGATGTATATCTCTTCTGCTTGCTGCATAATAGAGCAAAAAATTACCTTCCTATATTATTATAACCCTTTTTCTATCTACCTTTCTTTCTATTTATTTTTATTCTTCTGTCTGGATAAGCTTTCTACTTTGTATACATGGGGGCCCACAGAGGACTTCTGGATGTGCTTGCTTCCAGCTGAAAATACAGCCTTATAGCCAACTTGTTTCTTCCTATCAATCAGTCTGGAGAGAATAGTGCTCTATCTTGTTGATCATCCTTGTGTAAAGCTCATGTATCACTTCAAGGATTGTCTTGATATTAGTTCTGTCAGTTTGCTTCTATCACCGTCGAAAAGCAAGGGCCGTGTGCCCATAATATTAATAGTCGCAATAGGTGAGATATATCACTGTTCTGGTTCAGGTTAGTCAAAAAGATGATTGAAAGAATGCTACAAAAATGCAGTGCTTAAAGGTAAAAAGGTGTTTGACAGTACCTGTGGGGAAAAGGAATGTGTTGCTAGAAAATTTATGACATTCTGTAAAGTGTCTTCCATAATTTACATTGAGGTGCCTGTGCCAGCAATCTCTTATACATATGACTTATTTTCCTCACATGAGTAATTTCATCAGCTGAGTAATCGTATAGACTTTAGAGGAATTGTTACCATGATTTGAGTTACTGCTGTTTATGTATCTAAACTAAAAACCAAAACAAGACAATTACAATTATGGGTTTGGCTTTTTTTTTCCATTTGAAAAATAAAGTTGTAATATGAGCTTAAATAGAATGGTCTTCAATACTTCTTTTTATAAAAGTTCAAAAGGGCTTTATTTTTCTATATAGCTCATTTTGCTAAGGCTATAGTTGCTTTCATAAATTTAAAATGCAGAACTAATTGCATTTTTAACAAAACACATTCTATTTTCCTTTACTGGAATGTGCAAATCCTCTTAAAGTTCTTCCAGTCTTTTTACTTTTCTCCATCAAAGCTTTCCAATTTATTTTTAAAGGATGATAGCAGGGATCTAATTTAAGCCTCTGTTCAGAAAGCCAAAAGAAATGGGCAACTGTTCCACAATGAAAATTTGAGAAACAATTCTTAGCAACTTAATCCTATAAATTATTAACCTGTATAGAATGGCTCAAATTAACACTGCACGTTAAATGCTTCTAGTTTTCGGGTTTTTTACAATTGCAACCTTTGCCTCTCCTGCAGTTCCTCTGTGTTTTGTTTCTGATAACAAACCAGAGTGGTTTAGAGTAATGGTGCTTGATGACTAGAAAGTTTTATCTTTTTGTGTAATAGAACACATATCGGCTTCTTGTGCTATTCTTTCACTGTTAAAGTTATTTTCAATCTGTTAGGATCTGTCTCATTTTAGAGCTGATCTGATGTCCCACCTGCAGTTGTGTTTCAGGTGTGCTTGAGCCTGTAATTTTGGCATGTTTGTATCTCTAGTGTCTGTGGGATAGGTGTTGCTTGGACTCTTTGGATCTGGATGCAATTACTCTGTGGAACCAGCTTTTAAAGCAGCATCAAACAATGACATAAAACATAAAGATTTTCTCACTTTATCAAGCTGGAATATATTTTAACCTGTATTAGTTTCTGCTGAGTTGTCATATTTCTGTTAGCTTAACCATTAACTGCTAGAGCATTGTGGTAATAAAGAGAGTACTTTGTATTCACCAGGAACATTAGTTTGTAGTAACCTCCAGTGACATATATGAAGGATTTCAGATTGAAGATCTGCAAACAGATATCTGGCCAGGAGGTTTTTTCAAAAAGATGAATCTGAACTGTGCTGCATGGTTGATGTTAGGACATACATTGCTTATCAAAATATTTAAATTATGGTCTAGGTTCATGTAGTTGACTGGCTGAACCACTTTCAGAAGCTGTAGCTGAATTTCCCAAAATGTAGAGGTACTTTATTAGGAAAATTTAGAGAATTTGAGAAGGAGAAAAGACCAGTGTTTTGTTTCATGCCCTCTGTAAGACTCACCTGAGTCCTTGTGCATTCCTTCTGGGCCTGCAATGCCTTGGGAGCTTTAGTAAGAGTGATCAATTTTGTTCAAATCTTGTGAAGCACAGGAAGCAAAAATGGCCACTGGGCTTTGCAATTTGGTGACCAGCATGCTTTCAGTATGTTTAGAACAGATTTTGTCTTTTTATGCGTGTTTTTGAGATGATGTTTTTCATAGGGAGCTTCAGGCCCGCAGCCAGTTAGAACTCTATTAAGCTGCTCCTGATTCTTGAACTCCTACTACCAGAAAAAAAAATGCTTTCAGCCTGTGTGCTTGGAGAGAGGCTGAATGCTAAGTTTATGTGCAAGTCAAAAATGGGGGCTATCTCTCTTGAACCTCTGCCACTGTTGTTCTCTACAGAGATGTGAAATGACAGGAGATGCATTGCCATGAAGCTGAAGAGCAAAAAGAGCTGATGGCTTTAGAGATATTTTGTCACTTGAACAGTGACCTTTGTTAATAATGCCTGTGATAGGAAAATGAAATACTTTCTGTTTCAGTAATGCCAGTCTGATGTTGGCAAAAATTGCTTTTAAGGCAGACAGCAAAGAAGAAAAAAGAGCAGCAATGCTATATTCTGTAGCGTATAAAGTTTAACGTTTTCCCTGTCAGACTAAATCTTGAGTTTACTAACAAATGCAAAAGGAGATGAAACCACATTTCTGTATCACTAATAAAATAAACAACACGCTGCCAGCATAATCAGGGCTGGATTTTCAAGGCTCTAAAATTGTATTTAAAATCCTGAATGGAATGGGCAGGTTTTCAAAGGCACTCAGCATACTGCAGCCCCTCTTAAGGAAAATCTGAGTAACTCACAGATGCTGAGCAATTCAGAGGGTCTGGCCCTAAAATATTCATGTGCTATTCTTGGAAAAGACAACAAGGTGAACTAAGCCTTGTGTTTTCCGTTTGAAGACATAAATTCAATCTATAAGTTTAATAGTTCTTGAAACTCTTTCAAAACTTCAAGAACAATGGCACCCATACTTTCAAAAAACAATCAACAAGAATGGGCCAAATTGAGTAGTTTAACTGTAATCCGTATTTTATTAATTTGGATTGCTGGTACCTTGGTTGGGCAGGAAGCTTTTTTTATGAGAAATGGCTGCTATTGAGAAAACTGTTGTTATTCTTTGGTTTTTCTGTTTGCTTGCTTTTAAGCAATAGCAGTCTAAAAGTATTTGTTCACACTACTGAATAGCTTTCTGAATCAGCCACCCTTTTCTCCTATTGCTGTTCTCTACTTCAAGACTTCAAGTTCTTCATCAAAGCCCATATTCTTCACCCTCTTTCTGACAGTGATTGCCATCCCAACTGCATATTCTTATAATTTGAAATGGTGTAAAGAGTAACTGTACTACAAGCTATAGAAGTACTGAGGTATAAAATTGAGTATAGATCAAAAGATATTTAAAATACAACCTTTATATGATTCCTTTACAAGTTTTATTTAAATCAATTTTCCTTTTCCTGAGTGCAGTTAACCCATATGCACACTGGGATGGAATCCTGTGCCTCACAAGTGTATTTTTCTTCAGTTTTAACTGTTCACTGCCTTACTAAAGTGATAACTTTGGTTAATCACGGTTCTCAATTAGAAATATTAGGTGTATGTTTAAAGAGGAAATAAATTTGAGTTTGCATATTTTTTATGAGCTAACAAAGGAGCATACATTGAAATTATAACAGATACCATTTTTCGTCTGTATTTTTATTGTAGCCTCCAAAGCTCTCTTCACTAGCAGACATGATACTAAGGCAGACATTAAGAAAGATGCATTGTCAAACTGGTATTCCTTTTTCCTCTGCCAGTTAAAGCATTGAATTAATGACTGTTTGTCTGAACTTCTCATATCACATTTACAGTTTGAAATCTTTCTTCAAATTAATAAGGCTTGGAATTAATCAGATGCTGCCTGTAAAGTCTGCAAGAGGTTAAAATTAGGAACTGAACTTTTATTCTGCTTAGAAAAATAATTTATATGTGCAGATGTAGTAACTTCAAAGCTTCATTAATCCCTGATTTTCACTGTGGTGGAGAGATTCTGGCCTTGGAGAAGGTGGTTGCAAAGGAATCAAAATCAGCAAGGCAATTATTTTCTGTGTTTTGGAGGACTTATCAACAGCCTTTAACCTAGAGTGAGTTCTCTAAAAGGGTAGCTCCTGAATATGTCTGCATGTACGTCTGATGGTGAGGTGTTTAAAACAAACACCACAGCTGGGAGAAGTCTCTGACTCTGGCTCTTAATCCATAATGACAAGGAAATTTTGATACTGTCGTGTAGATTCAGGCTTGTTATGTTTGGTTCTTCAGTTTCAAAGGTGATGACAACCACTTTGATTCAAAGCCCCTGCCCAAGCCAAATAGTCCAGTTTTCTGCTTCAATTTCCAAATAGAATTCAGCTCTAAAAAACCTAAACAAACCAAAAAACAGATAAAGAACAAGAGATCTTCAGGGATCAATTTAGTACTTATGACTATATACAGAGTATAGTTCTTAACAAGAAAGACAGATACAGGCAACCACTCAGCAGTAATGAATCTGAATTTCTGTATTTCCATGATAATTTGAGTCACTTTTTAGCTTTGAAATAAAGAGTTTCTAGGTAGAACATTATTGTTCATTAAGAATACCATTATTCTGCTTTCTTGCAACTGTCTTGCAGTGCAGGTAGGGGAATATGCTCATGGGTTTGAGCTGAAGCCAAGTAGTTTCACGACTTGTAAAAAAAGATATCTGGTGGATTGTTTTTGTTTGGTTTTGGTTGTCTTATTTTTTTTTTCCCAGAGTGGATATTACAAACACTTTTCAGAAGAATAATAAGAATATAAATCAAAGTATAAATTTGGAAGTAAGAAAACCAACTGCAAGAATAAAATAATCCTTAAAAATGAAAGGAGACATAAATTGCTTATAGTTATTTTATTTTAAACCTACAGTCTACAGGCTGACCTCAGAAAGATGCATGGGTTTAGACACCTATAAAATATACATTATTAGCTTTTCTTAATGATTAAGGATATGAATCATTTTTAAAAGGCCATTTCTACCAGACAGAATGTGTTTGTATTTTGTGTTCTTAGTACAAGCCTGTGGTCAAACCCACTGAAATATTAATGCTGTCTTTATTTACTTTTATTGAATATTTAACTGTTTTCTTTTCTTTAGCATGGGGCTGATTTCTCTTCTTTAACAGCTCCCATCTCTTAAAGTCTTATGACAGAAGATAAAAAGTGTTCCCTGAAGCTTGTCTCATTTCAGATGTTGCTATGATGGCAAGCCAAGTCAATCTAAAACTAATTATTCAGTGGAGTAACCCAATACCTGTATTTTAAAAGTATCATCTTTTGAAATAAATCTGGAAAAGTGCTTCAACTATTTATTATTAAAAGATGCATTTTCATGAGACAAGCAAATGATGCCATGTCAGCTGTATCACCCATCCTTAGGAGGAGACTTGAAGACAATTTCCACCTGCCTCCCCCAAATGCTGTGGAAGCTTGCTTTCTAATCCTTGCTAAATGTCTTTGTCAGGTTTCTCCCAATGGTTGGTGGGGGTTTTTTGATTTTATTTTTTGGTATTGTTTTGGGATGGTGGGTTTGTTTGGGGTTTGTTTGTTTGCTTGTTTGCTCTTAGAAAGAATATGAGGGAAAGAAATCCCAGAAGGAGGTGATTGTCCAGAAGAACAAAAATAAGTATTTCCATGTGTGGTTTGGTTTTTTTTCCTCTCTCAAGAGTGGAAATGGGTAGAGGTTAAAATAAGATTACAAAAATATTGTCTTTGGTGAAAAGAGGTTTTTATGAGCTTTAGTTTCTGGTGTGTAAGAATGAGCTTTATAAATTGACAACTGACTTCCCTACTGAAAAGCTCAAAGGCTAAGAGTGGAAGCACAGCAAGAACTTGCTGTGGCATCACCAGCAGGAAGAAAGGGTGCAAACAGCCTGATAAAATGATGGTTGTTTGATGAACTAGGAGGTAGAAGGAAGAACAGTAAAAATAAACGAACAAACCTACCTGAAGATCTCCATGAACAAGTCCTGTGGTGTTTAACATGGTACAACATACTAAATAATACAACTCTGTGCTTTTACCTTTCTAAACTTCAGAGCAGTTAAGGTAGTCTTCAGTTTATCACTGGATTTTCTTTGCTATTTAATAGTCTCTAACTTCCTTATTTTGCTTTACATACCAGTCCTTGGGGAGACATCTGTACTATCAGAGACTGCTCTGAATGCTCACACTAGTCCAATGACACGTCTTTAGTTACAGGTCATGTTAAGAAATGGCTTCTGACTTCTTCTGTGTGATTAGTTGTTGGTTTTTGTTGGGTTGTCCTTTTCTTGGAGGTGGGGAGGGAGCAGGGTTGAATTGAAGTGGCCTCCTCTCCCACGTGTGTACTGGAAGCCTGTTTTTTATTGTATCTTAGTGATCCACAAATTGTTATGCCTCTGGGGGAGAAAATTAGGTTTAAGACATGTTCACCTGTGAAACAGCAGTGGTGATTCCAACAGGCTGCTCTATGAAAAAAACATAGATAGCAAATCTAGAGGTATTGGATGAAAGCATTTTATCAGTCTTCCATTTGGAAGAATGCAGCTCAGATTGCAAAACCTCATAAATTGGACATATTGTAGGCAGACAGTGTTTGGGAAAGGTTAACAGGAAGTTGGTATCCCAGCTCAACTCTTGGGAAATTTTCTAAATTGCTTTCTAATTATTCCAATATCAGCCATTCCCAGAGCTATAGGCTATGCAGTGCCATCTGGCTTTTGTGAAAGAAGTCAAATGGAAAGTGTAGTTTGCTCTGTGGTGGTCCAGCAGAAAGATTCACAGTCAGCACTGCAGCTCCTGGTGGAGCAGACAGTTAACAGGAAGGCAAGGTCTAGTTTGAGACACTTCCCTTCAACATTTTGAGAAAGGAGCCAGGGCCTCTGGGTGCCTTGTCACAGACCAGTCCCGACTGTGGCACAGGTAAAACAGGAGCTGGGGAGCTCTCCTCTGTGTTTCAAACAGGAGATATTGAGATAGCTTGATTCTGTGGGGATCTTGCCTTACATGCGACATTACTGCTCACTTGGGTCTTTGTAAGGCTTATCTGACCAGTTGGATACGTGTGCAGCTGAATTTTGAAAATCCAGAGCAGTTTTCCTGTTTCCTTTGTAAAGGTTATGATCTGTATCTTGCAGTTTTTGCCCACACTTGTGGCTCCATATCTACAAGAAAGAAGCAATGTAGATAATTTTTGATGTCATTTTCCATTAACTGACTTGTCCTTTTTTTGTCAAAAAGCCTTTTTTCTTTCTTGCTTACTACTGCAAATGGAAAAAGCTTTTGCATGCTGGCACTACAACTGCTTTATTTGCTTTAGATTGTCTTGCTTTTAGGCCATTGGAAGGTTTGAGTGTGAACAATAGAAATAGTTATGATAAATTGTCAAGCTCTTCCAGAAATTCAGAAGTTCTGGAGTTACTGCCAATGACAGATGATTTGTCCTTGCTCGTCACTTGTCATCTTGGCAGCGTTTTTGTGCTCGCTGCTAAATCTCCCTCAGTGTGCAGCTGAATTCTTTAGAAAAAGAAAATTAGTTTCTGTTTCATCCATGTTCGTGCTCATCAGTTCAATAGCATCCGTGTTTCACTAAGTGGAACACCTTCCTCATGAAGCATGAGTTTGATTTATTTTAATAGGGTGCTAGGAGAGCTGCTGGAGTTTGACATGAACATATTTCTAAAGTTACAAAGATGTTAAGAACGATCTTTTGTATCTATTGCTGTGGATTTTTATGACTGTGTATGAATGACACTGCATACTTGACAGGCTTGTATCCTTGGCTGCAGGAGTTGTGCAACTAATGACAATGTTTTCAAATGCTTGAGTGTGAACTCTCTGTGTCTGAGAAAAGGTTGAGTGAGGAGAAAGTGATTTTCAGTTTTTCCACAATTTCATAAGGTCTATTTCCTAACTGGCCTGCTAACTTGCTGCTTTGAATCTTAGTAATGGAGAAATATGTGATATGGCATTATAAATAATTGAATACCAGCAGTCTACAGATGAAAAAATGCTGAATTCAGAAAAGTAGTTTTTTGAAGGAGTTGGTTAATAGACTGTCCTCTGCTTGTTCTCTGACACAGATTTAGTTGTCTGAGACAGGAAGGGGTCAGTGACAATGGGCATTAAACTGGAACACTGCACCCCAGTTCACCCTGGAGTTGTGTCTACTAATGGAGGTACTCAGTGGCATAGCAGAGATGGCACCTCGAATGCACAAAATGCTTCTTTGGGTGGGGGATTCTTTCAAATATTTTTCCTTTTAGTAAATCAATACAGCCTGAACTGCAGAACAGTCAAAACAGAATTAATAAATTCTGCTTCTTTTAGTGCAATTCATCACAGTTAAGAAAGCAACTTATATTTAGAAGCTCAAAGGCAGCTGTTTTAGGTTAGACCAAAGACTGTTTCAGTGTCTTGGCCTGATTGCTTAAAGGAGCAGTAAGAACAGGGTAGGAATATGTGATACTTTCTCCTAATGCTCTCCTGTATAGCAGCTCTGCTTATTTTCAGAGAGCTTTTTGGATTGACCTCTGGCTTTTATGTTTATTAATCCACAGCTTGTACGATTTCCCGTAGAGGATGTGTGAAATGAGAACTTGTCAAATTATTACATGGTTTTCTTTGTTTTGGGAAGTGTCAGCTTTCCTCCATTTAATATCTGTGTAGAATTTTGGTGTTCAGCTCTCATTATGAATGCACACTCTACTTTTTCTCACTTTTAGCTTAAGAGGTGAGCTGCATAAACGATAGGTTCGCCTGCCTTCTGTCTTGTATGGAAATTTCCAATCTGTCCCTTACCTTTTGGGAGGGAAAATCACTGCTTCCTGTCACAGAGCCAGCAGAACCAGTGATCAATCTGAAACTTGCATCATATTCAAATGCTTCAGGTCTTGAAGCCCCAGCCTCCTACACGCCCAAATCAAGTTGTTTTATTGCTTCTAAAATACAGGATTTCAAATTACTTTTTCACTACTGCCCTTATGTGCTTGCAAGCATTATTCTCTGCATTCATTTTTCCCTGGCACAGACCACAGGTTCATGCTAGCTCACTTGATATGCATGTAAGTATGAATTTCAACCAGAAAAAGATCATCACTCAGATAAAAAAAAATGCTTGTTTTACAATTCAGAGCATATTAGGCATAGAAACCTCCTGCACAACTGCCTTTAATACTTCTGTTTGTGGTTTTTAGGTTATGGTCAATTTTAAGCAGGTCCAGCAGTGCTCTTTTTGGGTTTTTTTCCCTTCATTCTTATTTGTTATCATCCCTTCTAAGTGAAAATGCAATGGTTTTTTAAAGGAGAATGGCAAACACAGTAGATAGACAAGGGCATTCTGGAACGTTGTGTCATGGCTGTAAAGGCCTGCTGTGTGCAAGTAATGACTGCTGTACTGATGAATAATTGGATCTAGGTTGTGTTACTGCTGACTTTAGACAGTTTGGGGTTTTTAAAATCTGATTTATTATAGTCTTCTGCTTGTAAACGTGTGCTTAATAGCTACTGATGGAGATAATCTTCTGACGGTAATGTTATGCATATGGTTACTCTTAGCATTTGAAGAAAATTTTAGGATTGGGCAACTTTTTCCCTCAAGCATCAAAACTGAAGGTGTACGCAGCATTGCATTAATTTATTTTTTGTAAAACAGTGGATATGCCAGTGTGCTCATCTTCACTGAAAAACAAGGAGCACAGTAACTGGAAAATGTGGGAAGGTTATTAATGATGATGATAACATTATAGTGTCCTGCAATTCCTACAGACATACTAAAAATGTGCACTGCCAACTTTAAGGTCAGTTAAATGGACAATAAAGGCCTTGCTGGCAGAAGAGATGTTAAGAAGGGAGAGACTGAGATGCAGCATTTTGATGCTGCTGAAATGAGAAGCTCTTTTGTGAGAGATAAGGCTGAATGACCCCAGGATGAAAATATGGCCTTGAAATCCCAGCCTAATGCTGAGTCCCTGTTCAAATGTAAACCTATCTTAAAAATCTAGTGACTTTCTCAGGGCATTATCAGTCATCTTTTTAAGCAACTGTCAATACCAGAACAAGCTTTGGGTAGATGGGATGAGTAAGATGCCAAAAAGCAGCTTCTGGCAGACTGAAAGGTAAAGTGAATTTTTAAATCGGGGCTATTTACAGCCCATCTAAACTTAGAATATGTTGGTTTGAGTGTCTCTGAGTGTGCTACATCTCAATTTGATATATGCCTTTTGAAAATGTTTTTAGTTATAAGTAGATTCATGAATGCATAAACTTTAATGGATGAAACGTGGTCTTTCTGCTGAGGAGTTTCAGCTGTGACTAAAAAATGGGTTCATTTCATCTTGTTATTTGAAAATTGTGAATTAATCTGTCACAGGTACCCTGAGCTGTTTGAAATAATGTGAGTGACTTGTGAGACCAGTTGGCCTCTTCCAGTGGCTGGCTGAAGTGGCCTGTGAGCTTTACATAATAAAATCAGTGACACTTAGGACCATATTCAATTGAAAAGGCATTCTCTGATTGAAATCTGGGCAAAGTAGGTACTCCAAACCAAATATTTATTAAGAAACTAAATGAAGTGAAGCAAAAATGGGAGATACAATACATTAAAATCTTATCAGCTGATGCTTCAGGCACAGAGAAGTTATCTGGCCCACTTGTAACACATTAATAAAATGTGAGCAGAAAATGTGAATTTTCATTTTGTGGATTCCTTAAATCTGAATTTTTGGTTGACTGCCATTTGGAAGCAGAGAAAGAGCTTAAGAGCCCTTTGTGAAACACAGTCATTGTAATTTTCCTACCACCACTGGGAGATTTGACTCGGGGGTGTCACTGGCAGATTGCCTTGGAGCCACAGAAACCTTATGAGACCTCATCTTGAGCACAGCAGTTAGAGCAGGGCAGACGTTCCCGGAAGGACATCCCAGAGCCAAAAGTTAGGACAAGGTTGCTAGGAACCTGACAAGAAATCAGAAAACATGCCAACTGTGCTGCCTTTTTTTTTTTTTCTTTCCTTTTTTTTTTTTGTATTTAATTCTTCTTGCTTTCAGCAGAACTGTATGTAGATTGACTAGCAGAATTGTTCCTGCTTTAGTAAGGCTTTGATTTGTTCTGTTTTATGGAAAATTTAAATGACAGCTTATGTTGTAAATGGGATAAACTTTCTGTGCTTTTGAAGTTCATATAAGGAGCAAATGTTCCATTGAGAACTTTGTTACTACTCTGTCCTCTTTTGACTTCTTTTGGTTCCTGGGTGTGTTGATATTCCAACTGGTTTGTTGTGAGCAATCTGATCAGAACAGCCTTGTTCCATTTCAAGCATCCTGGCTCAGTCTGTTGCACTGCCTCCTATCACAGTTACTCAGTTTCTGTCTTATTCTTTTATACCTGCTGTGGGAACGCCTACAATGGAGAATGCAAGAAAATGTCAAAGCAACACAAAAAATATAATTTTTTTTTAAGTATAGAGCTACACATAAATTAAGGACCCTGATACCTGCTAATATGCTATTGAAGTTTTCCAGAACCACATTAGCAGCTGTGACTTTCAGTCTCTCTCATTTTTGATTGGTGCTGTGGGAGTTTCAAATAAGGAATCAGTCATATACTGCTGCACTTGCTTTCCCCTCACCCGAATCTCTCCAGATCAGAATTTCCAATCTTGCCTTATCATACTGCTAAACAAGCAGTGACCCCAATTCTAATGGCCTTTGAATTAATACTGAGGGTTATCATTGTGAGGGTTTTGTGATGCTCTTAAGATTTGTGGCCAGTTAAATAGTGCTCCTTCAGACGTGGTGCAGTATAAATTGCCACCATCCTTGGCAAGTGCTGTTTCTGCTGGTTGTCATTAAATGCCAATGGTCCAAGTAATAAGAGCCAGCACTAGGCATCTAATTGAAAATTGAAACATTGTCAGTTCTAAGATTTGTTTCTGTTTTTCTTCGGGTTTTTTTCTTTGTGTTTTTAAAATACAGTTTTAAGCATCCAGTAGTTTTGAGTTGTGAATCAAGATGAGCATGATAACTATACAAATAAAATGGAATAAATTTGTGTTTAAAACTGTTTGCATGTTAATCCTAATTCAATTTCATGTAGAAAATTTAAAGGTGTGCAGCTTTTTCCACAGTTTGTTTCTGGTCTCCCTTTTGTCATTAATTTCTTTCCTGCCTAGTGAAAGCAGAACCAGTGTATTTTTATCCTCTTCATTTGCACTGTACAGTCGATTCAAAAGTGACTTCCCACAAAAGTGTAGTGGATTCAAGGAGGGGAAGGACTGAGTGAAACATGAGTTAGGAAGCACATGTTCAGTCCAGCATGAAGACAGGTCATGGAAAAATTTTCAGCAAAGGAAAGGAGAAAATGTATGAGAGGAGGATGAGAGGCCTTCTGTGCAAGGAACCTGAGACAAGCTACAATTCATCATCCCTGTGACAGCCCTCTTTCACAGGAGAGCTATCTCCTTCCTGCTCTTTGCACTTCTGTGAACTCTAGCATTTGTGATGTGGGTTTTTTTGGTTTGAGTTTGTTTTGTTTTTCTTTAATTCAGAGGCTGTCAGGGTAGAGAAAGGCTTTAGAAGTAGGAAATACAGAAATCTGACAAAAGTTACTTGATATTCATTTTCTGCCTTCCTTTCTGTTGCTTCCTCTCAACACACAGTGCTAAGGCAAAAATGTTTTCATTTTTCTCCTCAGTCAGCTGAAACACATTCTTTCCTGTAATGTTGGCAATGAAATGTATTATCCAAGTTTAATTGGCAACTCAAACAATAATACAAATGCTTCTGCAGTGTGGTGCTAAAGGTTCTCTATCCTCAGTTCAATAGCAAAAGTTCTAGAGAGCATGTGCTTTGCTTTTTATCATTTGCAGAGAGCATCTATTTCATATTTTTTTCTGGCTTTCACAAGCAAGCTGACTGATAGCTGGTTTGTTCTCTATTTCAGGTCGTGGAGACTAATTTGGTTGCTTTTGACTGTCACTGGATCATTATAAATGAGGTAACTGTCAAGTGATCATTGTTGTGAACCATGAATCCTGTTTTCAGGCTTACTGACAATATTCATGCTGATTCTCACTTTGCCAACAGGAAACAGTAGCTATGACAAAGTTCAAGGACACTGAGGGAGTAGATGTTGCTTAATAAAAGTAGAATGACAGGTTCTTGGACTTCTGTGTTTTTTCTTGCCTGTTTTAAATGGAAGTCCCTCTATAAATAAATGGAAAATAAAGTGGAAAAAAACCCTTTATTTCTAAGTATCTTGAGAGTTCACAATTGAGCTGACTATTTTCACAGGATTTTGAGGGCCTTTTTTAATATGTAATCTTCTGTAGTGGAGTCCTTGCATTTTGTTTATATTTTAATGATTTTTTTCTTAATACTCAAAATAATAATAATAATAAATTACATATTTCCCTTTCCTTTACTAATTCTCCAAATGTTCCACCATGGTTGATATCCAAACCTGTTGATATAGTGGGAGGCACTTTGGTAGACTTCTAGATTAGGTCATATATAAATGTTCTCAGAGGGAAAAAAGCAAGTTAAATTGAGATTCTGCTTTTACACTGTGAAATAAGTTTTTCCATGAAAGCTTGTCAGCTAAAATATGCCACGTCAATATGTGAAGTAGTTTTGTATGCAAAGCATTGAACACTGCAGTTCAGGTTTGACGGCATTCAGGTTTTTGAAAAATAATTTAGGTCCACCTTAGCTGGATTCCCTGAGTAAATTACTATCTCCTAACATGTTAATCATGTAACTTCTGTATATTCTCGTGATAAAGACTGCATGTAAATTACATGTCGTACTATCTGGATTTACTATACACTTCTATTTTCATACTTAATTATTGGATTTTCAGTAGTATGCTGTGCTATACCAATGGATTTTTAACCAGTTTTCTTTGGAGAAAAATATGTCTCCAGAAATGGTGTGGAAACAAACCAGGTCCAGCAATAACATTTAGCTGGGGCCCTCCCCTGCTCCTGACCAGTACTGTATGTATTTTCCAGCACATTGCTGGGAGAGAACCCAGCTTTAATCTACAGATGGTCATGTGAACAACTTATATGTTTTCTTTCATTTCACTTCAGAGTTAACACTGAGTATTTTAAGAAGAGCATTAACTAAATCTCAAGCCATCCTCTGTAACCAGTAGATTGCACAGCAGTTTCTTAGACAAAACTCAGATTTTGGCTTGCTGTTCAAGTTAAAGACGCTGCCATTGATTTTTTGTTTTAAATGTTACATACTTTCCAAAAGATCTAAAGAAGGTGCTTTCTTTTAGCTATTTCATCTCCTTCACCCTCAAAAAAATCCAAAACAAGACTGAGGATCCATTCCTAGAGTATATGCTTTCTCTTTACTTTTTATTCAGAAATTAGTATCTCCATGGGAAAAAAAAAAATAAATCTGCTTTTTAAGCATTGTTATTTGCACATTGCAGCAGATGAAATGGCAGAGCAATCAAAGTGGTTCCCATTCAGCTTCCTTCCCCTCTCCAAAACTTTCTCTGGGCTGCAGTCCCAGGAGCAGGAAAAGCTGAATGATCTGCACAGAGAAATGTACATCATCCCTTCTTAGTTTGATAGTCTTGTATTTGACAAGGGTGAAAGCTATGATTAGATTCATTCCAACAAACTGCTCTAAGCCATCTTAATTAAAGTCTCTGCATCTCATTCAGTAATTCCTCTTCTCTCTTTCAGAGAAGGTGAATGTGTTTAATGCTATCTCAGCTTAAGGTGCTTCTGCACCTAAATTCATATTTCCGCTTAGGTAGCTTTCTAGCTCTGTTTAAAAAAGCAAATAATTTCAATATTATGTGGTTGCAGACATCATATTAGCAATAAATAAGTTTGGTAGATAATATTAGAGCCAGGGTTCTGCTTTGCCCAATTTTTCCTTCTCACTATGTTCAAATTACAGCAGAAATCTACCTGTTTTCTGGGTGTTTGATGTTGGGTAATTGCTCATTGCAACGTTTTGCCAGTTCAGTAAAGAGATTGCAATGCCCTGTATTTGGCAGTGCAGGACTTGGAAATGCAGAGATTTGTGGGCCCCTTTCTGTGTGGTACATAAAACAGCTATCTTTATGTCCCAGTCTTATTTGACGTGGTCATCCAATACCTGTTGATGGCTACAGTACCTCCACATGACTGGGAGATGATCTCAGAGCTCTGCCCATTTTGTTGCTTCTGTGAATCTTTTGTGACAGCTTAGACGTCTTTGCTTGAGTGCCTATATTGGCTAAAGGACACTGTCAAATATAACACTGCTTCACTGGCCACCTAATTTGAAATTTTAAGATGATCTGTGGCAGTGAAAATGCATTGTTTTGCAAATTCTGAATCTGATTCAAATAATTCCTTGCCTTGAGATACCAAAATAAGTTGGAATTGCCTTTCCTTTTCCATCACTGTACCAAGGGAATACAACATTCTTACTGACTATAGTAATACAGAAGCAAATGCCATCTTCAGTTTTGTGATCAGAAATCTGCTTAGGCTTTGTGAGGCAACATCTGCTATTTTAATTGCACACTCTAAATGCTATAATGCCTGCAAAGAATTCCTTAATTTTTATTGTCCCATTACTTGCTACTTTATGCAATACAGCAAATTTTCTTGAAGACTGTGTATCATAACATAAGTGTGGGAGCAGGGGGTTTGTTCCCATAAAATGAAAGAATTCATAATTTGCTAAAACATAATGCATCATATTAAACAGTAAAAAATAATGCGTATCTCTTCTGATCAGTATAGTCAGTTGAGGAAATGCTCTCCAAATAAATGCTCCTGTTTCTTCAGGGCCTTAAAGCAGATGTTACAATTCCTTATTTAAAATTTGCAGGAGTCACAGATTTGAATGTAGTCATGATCAAATATGCCTTAACAAAATGTGAGAATGGATTTCTCATACTCTCTCTCCCTCTGTCTATCTGTGTTTGCTTGCTTCATTTTCTCTGCACAATAGTAAATACAGCTTCAAAGTTCCAGGATAGAAAATTATATTTCTACCATAACTCTTCATTCACAACTGTACAGTAAACTTAGATTTTATTTAGTGGGAGCGAAGAAAGGACATTTGTATGATTTTCATCACTTTCCCTTGCTCTTTTTAAATGCAAGAAATGTCTTTTTTCTCTTTTCCCATTTTAAATCATGTCTCTCTCAAGCATTTTCCCTTGTTAAAACATTCAGGGTTATCTTACTATTATCTTTCTATACCCAAGACTGCCACCAGTTCTTTATTGCTGTTGTTTACTCAAGGACAGCCCCAAACACGTTCCACTGCCTACAGCTGCAATTCAGGAGGTGAAAATATTAATGGTACTTTACAAAGGATTGTTTGGATTTCATCTGCTCTAATGTGGTCAATTATGACCAGATCTATTAGAATTAGAATGAAATGAGTGCACGGAAGAGCTGATTTGTGTAAGAAGAGACTACAAAGGTTGGCCTGTGAAAGCAAAGACTGAAAGAGGATGTGCTCTCTGTTTATAAGCACTTACACTTAGAGTGTGAATAAATGCATCATTGTCAAGAGCCCCAGAGGACAAGGCTGACACAAAAACAAATGAGTTAAATTTGTGCACGAGTAAACTGAGGTCAAAAGTTGGTAAAAGGTTTCTAATTACCAGAGGCACCAGAGTCTGGAAAAACTCCTTCTTGATGAAAGAATTAAAAAACCCCTCCAGACTCTTTTAAAGACCAATTTATGGGAAAAGATCCAATAGGTTTGCCCAGCATAGCACAAGAGAAGATTGGGGGTCCTACAAGGTTGTATTCAAAGATTGCATTCTTTTTGATGAAGACATTTTTTCTAGGAGAGGGCTTGTCCTTGGCTCTTGTATTCATCTTGTTCATCATGTTTCAAGCCCAATGCACTCCACCATGAATAAGTGTAGAGCACAACCATGTGTCAAGCTCAATTAGATCAGGTTCTATAATCACAGCTCAGTTCCAGGAGCTCACTTAATTCAACATTTTCATCTGGATAATGATGGATAATAGCATTAGAGTTTCACTTAGATTTTCCACTGGGTTGGTGGATCTATGTGAAATGACACCCTCTTTGGAACAGGTGGGCAACCAAGTTGCCAGCTCCTGGCATTAATGAGAGCTAATCCACAGATAGAGTGAACCCTGCTTTCTCCAACATCTTGGATTTTTCTCTGCGAAATTTTCTCCTTGTCAGGTTTTATTCGTCCTTTTCTGCAAAGCCTAAAAAACCTAAGGAAGATGGAAAGGAGCAAATGATGATGCAGTTCAAAATCTCCTTTTCCTTGTCTTGGAGCTTCATCCGGCCGTGCCTTTCTCTCAACTTCTCTTTGGAAAGTGATGAGAAATTCAGGAAGGGCACAGCATAAATGTGCTCTGTCATGGGCAGTGGCAGCCCAGTGGCCTTAAGCCACCCTTTCCTGCTCTGCTGAGTTTTGGAAAAGGAAGAAACACTCTCCTCTCTGAGTGTCACGATTTTCTGTGATGAAGTCCTGGCATGCACTGGAAAATAGTGTATGTCCACTATGCTATAAATACTAGAACCATCTTCTTGGCCCACAGTTGTTTCCATAAGAAAAGGTATTGTTGCCTTTGTTTGCACATGTACATCTAATTTTATCCTTGTTCCGCTTGTGACAGGACAGTCTCCCCTTAATTCCAAGTTCAGCCCAGCAAAAGAAAGGCTTGGAACTATATATTGAATTTCTGATGTAAAAAAGGGGGGAAAACCAAACAAACAAAAAACCCACAAAAACAAACAAACAAACAAAAAAAAACCCAAAAAAAACCAAACAAAAAACCAAACCAACAAACAAAACCCCACCCAACCTCACATAACCTAGCTTAAATTTATTCAGGTGCCAACTCAGTTCAACTTGGCCAACTTTCTAATTTTTTTTACATTCGACGCTTGTATAACGGATCATCTGCCACCCTTATATCATTACACTGTATCCTCCTTTGAAGTGCAAATGAAAATTGTTTCCTCTCGTACAATAGTTGCTTTATATAGTTTTCTTAAGTCAGATCCAAAATTCAAGAATGAGAGATGATATTGGAGAGTCATTATATAAAAGGCTTGTCACTCAGTCAATGCCAAGTATTTAAAAAATGACAAAGAAATATATAGCAAATGACTAATGTTGAATTTGGGGTTGCATAGCATTGCTTTGTTGTCAGTCTAAAATCTGGATTTATGGTATAATCAGCATTTAAAATAATAGTTGTCATTAATCTATAGATGTATATACCTCCTTGGCTCCCACACAAAATTTGCTTTGATGTTTGAATTCTGTCATTATTTCCCAGGTGATGTATAAAGACATGAGGCAGTAACCTAGAGGTTAAAATGAGAACATTCTATTTAAAATGCACCAAAAAGTGCTGAATACAGAAAACATAAATACACTTTTATGGCAGGAAAGATAAATGCTTGAGGATTTGAAAGTCAAAATCTCTTTTAAAGTAGTATTTGGCAATATAATGTGGCCATGCAGGTATCTGGTTTTATGTTATTAGAGTGAGTCTAATAATCTTGGTGTTGCAGTTTGGGCATGCTGTGTAATGAAACCAGGCAAACTTTTTAAAATCCTCTGAGAAAGTATGTAATTAAAATCAAGAAAAGAAGTTTCTCTAGCTCTCCTTTATGATTACATTGAAAGTATTATAAAATATATATATATATTTTGCTAAAACAGCATTATGTATGGGTTTGGGTTTTTTTTTTACCTCACAGCTAGTGAAATGATACAGGCTAAGTGAAAAGGCAGCATCTTTAGCTGACATAAGCCATTATCTGTGGTACATTAAGAACTAATCGACCAGAAATGCAAGATATGACACTGAACACAGCTATGCTATGTGTTATTTCTCTTTGCTGAAAAAAAAATCTATATTCCATAAAGAACATTAATAACAGATGAATTCAGAAACTGTGATAATCTGTGAAGGCAAATAAAATACTTTTACTGTAGTCAGGAGAGTAGAAGTTATAATTTACATCTCACATGTATTTCCTTCAAAATTTAAGGATAATAAACAAACACCAGTATGTCCAAAGTAGTTCCTTCAAAAAATGAAAGGGGAGTATAGTGGAACAGAAAAAAAAGCCAAAATAACTGGGATGGTTGTCATAACATTGGACGAGCTGCTTTTTCAAAAAGCTTGGCTTCATTTCCACAAGGAAGATTCTATAATTTGAGGTCAAGTCTATCCTGATGTCTCCTAAATTGTTCAATATGGTTGTAGATCAGGAAGCTAAGGCAGAAAAGGATGATGGCATTTCATTACAGGTATGAACAATGCAGATGTGCTGTATCCTTTGAAAAATGATGAAGCTATAAATACACAAATGAGAATTAAAAATCTTCAATAAACTGTGGCTGTATGCAAGAAAATATTAAATGAAGGCTGCCAATAGGAGCCTCTTGATCACCTCCCTTCTTGGGGGCACACAATTTTAAAGGTCTGGAAAGTTTGGGGCATCAGCCTCTGTAATAAGACAGATCATGGACAGACAATTCAACATGACGAGATTCTGGTTAAAAAGACTGTACAAATTTTAGATTATTTCTACTGTTTTACAGGAAAATACAGACACATAATAACCTTGAAAGCTACCAGCTATTTGAATCACCAGGAAATAAAAACATGTTTAACTAAAGTTCAAGTTCTTTTGTGAAGCTTGGAGTCAGTTGCTGTTGCTTGGGAGCCCATGTTCCTCTTGCTCAACTCCCCAGAGGGACTAATCATTCAGCAGTGCAGAACACCATGTTCCCAACCTGCAGGAATTTATGCTATGTAAAAATCTGTTTTTCCGGTTTCCCTAACCTGTCTTAAAGTTAATATTTCAAGCTTAATATTGGTGTTTTTACTTACTTATTTTTTCTTTAAAGTATTTGTCTGTAGAGCTGAGTGTTCAGCTGTAAGCCTTAATAGGTACCCTATGGAATAAAAATTTGGTTTTAAATTAGGTCTTGCTATAAACAAGCACATTTACACCTGGAATGCTCTTAGGCATTTTCTTTGCCCTTTTGGTAAATGATTGCTAACTTGCACATAGGTTATAGGTTCTTGATATTCTGTTTCTAGGAAATGAACACTTAAGGCCTTGAAACATTGTCTCTGCCTTCACAGCTCCTGAGCAATGCTACACTAAGAAATACATCAGGCCATGGCTTCCTACTGATTTACACATTATCTGTCAAGGATGCTGTGAAACACTTTTAAATAAAAGATCAGAAGAGGTAAAAGGAGAGGCAGAAAAAACCCCAAATTAAACAGCTATGAAAGTACAAATATTTGGTGAAGTTTGAGCGCAGTACACTTTGAACTTTTGCAGTTAAGGGTGGTACTTTAATACCACCATTTATTTTAGTGAGCATGCACATACTGGTTTTGAGGCTGCGGTGGAATTTAACAATAGGTGTGTGTCAATTAGAGGCCTCTTGGTCCACTCAGTTTATTTTTTATTTAGAATTTGGTGGTCACGTATTTCTGTGTTTGGACTCATGCATATCCTCCTCTCCCTTGCCTTATCTTTCAGGAAATAAGTGACGTGGATGTGCAGGAGCTGGTGAGAAGGTCAATTGGAAGGTTAACAATTATTCGACAGACTTTTCCAGTCCCCCAAAACATAAGCCAGCGCTGTTTCCGTGGCAACCACAGAATATCTTCATCACTGTGTGATCCGAAGGACCCTTTCTCCCAAAGCATGGAGGTAGTTCATATAGCAGTCTGTCCCCCACCTGAGAACTGTCTTTCTAGATAACTTCTAAGTTTTCTTCCCCAGGAGTTTACTGTAACATTTTTCGTGTCCTCTCTGACATGTGGTTTAATGACTCATGGCATGACAAGAAAATTCTTGGAGTTGGGTAGGGCGTGAATGTATCTGATGGAGAACAACAGCTTGCCTGCTCCACAGCAATAGAGATAAACATGCAAAAAAGCAACCTGGTCTCCAGGTAGTAGGGTGGTTGTTTTGTTGCCCTGCTAAATCCTGATTTTTGTCATGTCACCCAAAAGAATTTCCTCCCTAGTCGATGTCTCCCGAGTTGCTGTACTTCTCTGAGCCTCAAATATGTTGTCAATAAGAAAGTCTTCCAGGGAGCACCCACATCATCTCTTTCAAGTGTTGGTGTATACACCTAAACCTACAACTAAGTTCCAAGGAGGCCTTACTTTTCAGGGTTGTTAATTACAAATAACAATTAAACTACAACATGATTTCAGCAACAGGATCCCTGTCCTCCTGACTTGACATAGTTTTTCCAAGAACAAGTCCTCTGTCTCACTCATTAAGTTTCGTCATGACAAAGCTTAGACAAGTCAGGAGTGTGAAATCGGCTTAATATGCTGATTTTACTTTTGTTTTGTTTGTTTTCTGTGAACATTTCTGCAGTTGTAGGAAGATGGCTGCATATTATTATTTGTAGTAGTGGAGGGAGGAGCTTACCTGACCCAGCAGCTAAAAGCAGTCACGTCATGATTCTGAAAGAGGAGAGTGAGAGAAAACAATGGGAGGAAAATAGGGAGCTCTTGAAGAGTGTCTTTTTAAAATGAAAATATCTAAGGGACAAAGTGTGGATAGTCTTGTCCTGTTTCAGATTAGTTGTAAGGCCTTTGTGTCACTAATTTTAGTTCACAAAGCAGCCAGCCAGCAATTATTGGTGACATGAAAACCGGCTGTAGCAGAGTGCACAGTGATCCTGTTAGAGTTCTCAAAGCAAGCAGGGCTGTATGACGCCCATTGATGCATAGGATACATCTGCAGACTGTTTAAGAAGTGCAAAAATCCTTTAGGCTGTGCTGTTCTGTCATGACAGCATGGTGCTAGGGGGACCTTTGGTAGTCTGGGGACAGTGTGTTCAAGCTGAGAGTGTGATCACATGCAGGAGCCAGAGAGTGCAAAGAGCAGTTCTCGTGAACAAAGTTACTGACTACAGCAAGGCAGAAAGCAAGAGTCATGTGTCGATGGGATGCTTTACATTTTCAAGTTCACTTTCATTTTCACTTCAGCAGTTGGCTGAATCCAGGAAAGATAAGTTCTAGAATTCAACGTTTATTCTCAACAAATTGGCAAATTGCATTTAATCTGTTAGACTGGACCTTATACCTTAACCTGTGCGTCATGATGTACTTATAGCCTGGAGGGCTGCAGTGTTCCTACTGGAAGCTTTCATAGTATTTTGGTTCAAAGGAATGATGGAAGCTGGACTGGTTTAATTGTTCCATGCAGCTGAGTCACTTTTATCAAGCTTTGCCTGAGATGGCTGTACTTCATTATTTTAGCAGGGTGAAGACAACATTATAAACTGAAAGGAAGGAAAACTGACACAATTTCCCCTGTGCCTTCATATGATGCACGGTTCTTTGAGTAGCTGTGGGGTTTGTTTGCTACTTCTTTGTTCTACCCAAGAATATTATAAATTAGTTTCTAATCCAGTGGGGATTTAGAACAGTTTATAAATTGAAATTACTAATGCTTTTTTTTTTCTTTTTTTTTAATGACATCGAAGTGTGACTAATCAGAAACATTGTTTGGAAATTTTAAGGGTGAATTTCTTGATTTATTTTTTTTTCTGAATTACTCCCCCTAAAGTCTGTGTGAATAATTAATTTTTTTCCAGCATGTTTATTAAAACACTGAAAAATATTCTGGTGAAGATGTCACACTGTGTCTTTGAAACCAGCCTAATTAAAACAAATTCTATAAATTTGTATCATTTGGAAGGCAGAAAGTTAAAAACTGGATTCACAGAAGAATTTAGTACTGTAACCCTGTTGTCTAAAAACTGTGTGCAACATTATAGATACACATAAAATAATCCAGATTAATCATTCATTCATAATCTGATGCTAAGCACCTTTCTTCTATGCTCTGGATAAAATAATCACATCTGAATTTTAAATTGCATTATCAGGAGGTTATGCAGTTAAATACTTCTTGGTAATGCAAGTGTCCAGCCCTTAGCCTAACAGGCTTAGAATAAGAAAGGGGTTAGTAATGGACACCAGGCAATGCATTAATTGTCCCAGTAAATTTACATGGGAAATTAATAAAGGTGTAAAGTGATTTTAAATTACAACCCCCTTCTGTTCATCAGGACAGATAGTAATGAGGCATACTCCTGCTAGTGACAGGGAAAGGTGATTTTGAGAAACAGGAATTAATTGTAAGGTCTTTATCAATGCATTATCAGTGATTGATTGCACTAAGTATTAACTCAACTATTAGTGAAGGACTAACAATGCTTAATAACTGCTGAACTCTGTCCTCCTGAGGCCTGTTAATATTTGATGCAGGCCCAGCTATATTACCCTTCGATTAGTGAGTGCATCCTTCCTCATGAACTGTGACAATTGTCTTCTATTCCCATGGTAGTAGGTACAGAAGTTGCCTTGAAAGCAATGTCATTTTGTTGGGAAATGATGACTTAGCATCCACAGCCCTTCATGTACCAATTTAGTCTCATTAGTGACCTTATTCCCTGTGCTGTCCAGAGGTGGTATGGGTTGGGTTTTTTCCCTTTGGCAAAGACTTATGTAAAAAAAAGCTTACCTTACAGTACAGTGATAATTCTTCCCCTCTCTGCTCCAACAAATGTCCTTCTAGTGCTGACTTCATTGGGGAAACACAGTTCTAGCTGAAATACTTTGAATTCTTTGTAGGTTTACAATATGCAGACAAATTATCCCAGTTGTTCTAAAAATGCTTGATTAACCTGAGCCCAGATCCTCAGTCCATGCTTTTAATTCTGTCATGCACAGTGATGCCTGGCCTGTGCATCTGAAGAAAGTAGATTTTGTTCCTGGGTGAATACCAAAATAGAAATGTTCACAGCCACTGGAGGAGCTCAGGTAAAAAAATAAAGAAGCATCTTCTTTAGAAGAAAGACACAGGGAAGGATCATTGAAAGAAAAAGGACACTAAGGATCAGAGGTTCTGTGCTACTAACAGAGCAGTTTGTGGATGACACAAGCAAAGCCAACATAAAGTTAGGATTTACAAAAGGAAATAACAACATAGAAAAGATATTATATGGAAAGGACTAATTAGGTAGGAAGAGAGATATTTGGGATTTTGTTTTAAACCCCCCCCCCCTTTTTAAGATAATGTGTAAATTTGCAAATTGGTATCTCAAATCTTCAGCATTATTGTGCTCTCTTGCCATATACCCCCTCCCAATAGCTGTAGGGCCTTTTTTTTCCCAGTCTTTGGATATATTTAAAAAGCAGAATAGGGACGCTAAAATCCCATCCTTTCCTTTTGTAAGCTTCTTTCTTATTTTAAAACTTAACACCACCTGTATCTGTGTAAAAAACTCTTACTGAGAGCAGCCAACATATTCCACAAATCTGAGGAAATGTCTTTTGGCTTGTCTGTGAGTGATGGAGAAAAAATCCCAGCAACCTTGCCTCAAATTGCCACTGGCTAATTTGTTGTCGGGCGCTAGGAATGCTCTACAGAATCCTTTATCATGCAGCTGAGGAAACTGTGTTTCCCTCAATAGCTTCATATGACCAATAGGTTATCTAAAAATAATATTACCAAAAGTCCTTTTCATTTCTGAACATAATTTTTCTTCATGAGAACCTCTGTTCAGGACAGCTGAGGTTTCTTTTTATGATACTGTCAGTTTCTTAAACATTCCTGCCATTTGAGGACAGAAAAGACTGATGTAAAACTATATTGTAAATTACTTGTTACAGAAGTGTTCATGAGTTCTGAGCTTCTGTTCTTTTACATTTAATTGTATCTTTCACATCTGACTTTGCACTGTGTGCATTTAAAAGCACGTACATAGAACTAGAACAAGGTTAAGTGGAAGTGGCACACAAGTGATTTCTCTTCTTGAATTCCACTTTTCTGCCTTTGATCCCAGACTAGAACTTCCTCACACTGTGTGCAGCTGTGCTCACTGTGAAACATACACACATTTACTCTGTAAGGATTTTGTCCTGCAAAGAATTAGCAGCCAATGTCAAACACTCTGACAGTGAACACTAAAAATCCCAGAATCAACATGCAGTTGCACACTGACAAAAATTTCCTTGAGTCTTATTTCATGCCAGGAAGTGCCGATCAGAATTGACTGCACAAATCAGGAGGAAAAAGCCACAATGTAATCTATTCCAAATTTTTGGAGTTTCTGCTTTTCAAAAGAACGAAGCAGCCTGAAGATAATTTGATGGTGTCCAAATATGTGGTGACTGAAAAATTGAGTCTCACAAGCAACTGGTTAAAAATAAAAGGAAGTCTGTTTGCAGTCATAAGCAGAGCTGTAAATCTGGCAGGTGGAGCTGTGGCAATGATTGGGCTGCCTGTACTTCTCGTGTGTGAAGTTGGTTGCTGCAAATCACTTTTAGCCTTACAGCCCCCAGCTGCAGATTTTACCAAAGCCCAAAGGTGTGACATTTTGCCTCTCACAGGTGGTTCTTAATACCAAATAAAGTATTTAATTACCAGAGGATTACTGGTGAGGCAAAACAAATGATAAATTCTGGTTGCGGGCAGGAGACTACAAATAGTAATGCTAATGCTTCCCTTTTGATCTCTTTACAGATTTCAAACCTGTATATATATGACACTGTTCTCCTGCTGGCAAATGCCTTTCATAAGAAGCTGGAGGACAGGAAGTGGCACAGCATGGCCAGCCTCACCTGCATTAGGAAGAACTCCAAACCCTGGCAAGGAGGGCGATCAATGTTGGAAACCATCAAGAAGGTACTTTTTCCCTGTACTTCCTCGTCTTTGGTTTCTAAAATACTCACATTAGGCAGTGTTTCCTCCTGAGGTGCATATTACTCTTAGCATTATAGTTTTTACATATATTCACAGTTCCTGAATGGAAGTAGTGTGTTTGGTTTGGGTTGTTTGTTGGTTGGGTTTTTTCCATGTTATAGTAGTCATATTGAAATAAAACCAATGAGTTCGTTTACCAAAACTACCAAACCAGCTGGATGTTCAACGAAGAAAAAGTGTCAAAGTTGACCAAGTGTCACAGTTGAAGAAGTTTCACGGTTATTACAAAGTAAAGAAAATAAATTTACTATTTTGTTTGTAAAAGAAAGGGGAAAAAGTTGCAGAATTACACTTGGGTGATGTTCTCCAGAATTCCCCAGTGTACTGCTTTTGATGTTAATAAAGTGAAATCATAGAAATGAGAGTAAGGAAACCCCTAAATTATCTCATTTTCTTTATGTTATTTGTGTCTTTCATAAAACTGCTTCCTCATTTGTCTGCATACACTTCCTAGTAATGTATACTTGTATTTAAAGTGCTGGCATTGTAAACACGGAAAAAAATGGACAGTAAAAAAAAATTAAAATGGTGTTTTATTTATGGTTTTCATTACAGAACATAAAAATAATTTAAAATATAATGTTGTCTTCAGAAGCTGCCATTTTGCATTAGGTATTTAGCTTTACCAGAAATTATGATGATGCAGGCAAAATGTAAGACTCCTTTGAGCACTGCTTATATTTTACCCAGTCCCAGGTTAATCTGCATTACCTCCAAAATGATAGTGCAAGGATTTCTTTGGTATCTCTTTCCACTTTCCATTCTAATGATTTGAAGTTGTGAGACTGCAAGAATAATCCAGGACACATTTCTTATTTCAGGGGCAGGATAGGTCTTTAAGGGACTCCAAACTGTATTGCTCTTAACCTATCAGAGTAATTTACATTCACATTGTTACTCCCATGTATTTTGACCTATGTTTCAGGCAAGGCTGGCTCTCTTTTCCCCTGGGATTTTGTAAATATTGTCACACACTTCCATTTAAATGGCCAGGAGTATTATGAAAGCATTCAAGAAAGCAGGAGCAAGTGGAAATTCCAGAGTTGTTGTTAGCTTGCTAAAAAATGAATCAAATGCCAAAGAAATTCCTGATCTGTGCAGCTACCCATGCTTCCATCCTGTCACTTTTGGGTTTCTCTGCTATTTCAATTAGATGGCTTTGATAAGAAACGATTTTATTGGTGTAAATTGAATAATCCAAATACTCCGTACGCTGCATTGTGCTGATAGAGATGAATTTGTAGAAGTAACGTACTAAAATTGAAAGTCAAAGTTTAATACAAATGAAATACAGAAATTTTACTCTGTGTGGATGTCAGTAGCATTTCAATTCGTAGGCAGAGGAAAGCGAAGTTTGCAGCTGAGAGCTGGAATTGCACAAGAACAGAAAATCTGCCTTAGTTTTGTGGCCTAGTTTCCCTTTTCCTTCACTAAAGCATTTGTGTAGAAGAACCTTGGGATCACAGCTGTGTACTTTTGAAATTACAAATTTGGCATTGATGAATGCCTGATGGGGTATCAGAAAAACAATAAAATCCAAAAGTAATGAAGGGAAAAAAGCCCCCACTTGATCCCTCTCCCTGAGAATGCTTCTCTCTCCTGTCTTGCTTTATCATTTAAACATCTTTTCTCTCCTGCTGCCCTGGAGAATCCTTTAAAATCAATTGAATTACATTTTTTTTTTCTCAAAAGCACACCAGTTTCCCTTAATTTTGAAAGAAAAGAGGAGCAAGTTACCACATGCTATTTAAATAGTTTCTGAATTAAAAGTTTTGACATCACCACTGTTTCCAGTGATGGTATATAATGGAATATACATTCCATACATAAAATATTGATATAATTCAGGGTGAAAATATATTCTGAGATTTCTTAAATACTCCTGGGAAAAGAACTTCATCCTCAGCAACACCTTAATTCTCCCTTCATGGTGACCTTATTGCAGAGCTGAAATCATCACCTGGTCTCAGGTCCTCCCTTCTGTCAGCATAGCTTCACTAGGAGTCAAATCATACTCAAGTATGGTTTTGAAGAGAAAAAGAGTTGAGAATTTTTCTGAAAAGATCCAGAAACAGGAACATCTGGCAGTGTTGTAGCTGCAGAGGAAATCTTACTCTGATTTCTGGAGGGGGAAATAAGAAAAGAAATGAGAAATCTTTATTAAGCTGCTCACTGAAGAAGGTAAGAGAAAGGTTTTACCTTTACCTACAGCAGCAATTGTTAAATTTGTTACCCCGGTGGTAAATTAACTGGTTTCTTTATAGTTAATGAGCTAGTTAAGGAGGGTAGGCAATGAGAGGAAATTAGTGTTTCCAACACTCCTTAAAATGGTAAAAAAGCTGTCTAAATCATTCCTTATTGTCATTTGTGACTTTTCACTGTTGAGCATTTGACTCATGCATCGCTATTTCTACAAACAGCTACAAAAGCGATTCTTTCTTTGTGAATTCAGCTGATTGGACAAAGCCTAAAGAAAACATTTTAAGCCCACCACAATTATTTAAATGTAATATCTGGTTTTGCCCATTCTAGAACTGAATAAACAGTTAAATTCATCAGGAAATACAATCCTTCTAATGAATTTGGCCAGCTCCAGCAATTAGTTTAAATTCACTTTTGTAATAGGAACTATCCCTAAACACATGCTCACTTGTTTATTTCTCAGAAAAGCTATTTCACAGTTGGAGGAGTAAGTATCACTAGGAAATAATTCTACTTTGGGAAAAAACAATCTTCCTGAGTAGCCTGGGAATAAATGTAAGTAGGATTATAGGGAGGATCAACTCAGCAAGATGGCATCAAGTTTCTGCATAATGCCTTCTCTCACATGTCTCAGGGCTCTTCCCAGTCACATTTGTTTAGCTCACTAACAGCAAACTTTTAGTGCTAGCAGCAACTCAGAGCCTGTCCCTTTCTGGAAAATGAGCTGTACCTCGTGCTGTTTCACGTGCTGAATCATAGGTGGAACTGTCAGCTAGTTCTGGTCTCAGAAATGTCAGGGACACTCAGTGCTGACATGCAGAAGAGATGCCAAATCGTTTTTCAGGTAGTAGATTGGAAAGTCTGTGCTAGTTGAAAGTTCAGCAATGTTCTCAAGATCAGACGTTTTCAAGAATAAATTGTGAAACGTGTATTTAATGTTTATAGCCTTTTTACCTGCCTAGAGCCACATCTTGTAGCCTTAATTGCAAAATAGCTGGCACTTGAAGAAGAAAGAAGAGGAAGTTTGAACAGAAGCTGAGAGCAAGTATAGTATTTTATAGCTGATGATTGGCAAGCTGACATTCCCAAGTGAGGTCCTGACTGATAGGTAAATAGTGCTTTCTTCAGGGACTTACAGTACAGTAGTGCCCAAGTATATATAAACTGTAGTTTATCTTGCCAGTCTAGATGAGACTCGAGTAGGCTTTAATTATTTTGCCAAGCTTTATAATAGCTCTGCAAAGCCCAGAACAGTGATCAAAATCATAAGTAAAACATTTTTGGCCTAGCAGCTGTCATTTCACTCTTTAGTTTTATATGTGTCAGGAAATTGCATGGTTGCAGCTGAACCTTAGAAGAATTTGAGGAAGTAGATAACAAATATGTCTTCATTTTTCCCCAAATGGCATTGTTTCTCGAAGTTAAATGGAATGAAAAATTTCTTCTTCTCTTGCCCGTTATCATGATTAAAACTAAAACCACTTGGAAAAAATCTCATCAGGAAGTTACTGCATCATTAGCTGTCATACAGATGGTCATTTCCTCTGTGATCTCCTTCCACAATGCATTAGAGACAGATAAAACACATGCTGTGAATCAAGTGTTTCAGACAGACCCATACTGTGAAAGGCCACTCACAAAAATTGGAGCAGCATCCTGAAAATCTTCCTAGGCGACATCCTGCTCCACTCTATCAGCCTTAAGCAACTACCAAAGTTGTGTAAGCCTTGTGAAAAGGCTGTGTGGGATGATGAGGAGTAGTAGAGAGCAAAAACAGGATTGCATGGCCTGCATGTCCAACAAGATCAGTCCCAGACAGGGAGGAGAAACCAAGACATCCAAGAAATTTCCTATAAATTTTGTATTGCTGGTATTATATGGGCAATTCTTTGCTGTTTTGTCTTTCTGCCTCTGCCCTTCCCAAGCTGGCAGCATTCCCATTCTAATCGGAGCTCTTATTACACAATTTCCATAAGTACACAGTCCAGGAGGGGAAGCTCTGTAAGACACTCCTTAATGAGAAATTTTCAAAGAATGATAGATTGCCAAAATAGATAAATGAGAAATAACATTGTTGTGATTAAGATTGTATTCCAGACAAATAAAGCTGATGGACTTAGCGTTTGTATCTTGCCCTAACAATTGCCATTTAAAAATCAAGTTAAACAAACTTATGCAAAGTTTCTGGATAGAGATAAAATTCCAAAACATCGTAGGTAATTCTATTAACTGGTACTGTGTATAAAGGGACATATATTTCAAAAGCATCCTCTCTTTTCTTAAGAAATTCATTGATTACTTCAAGTATAATGATTCTTTGAATTCTTTTTTAATCGTATTTGCTCAAATAAGGACAAAGTTATAAAAAATGATTGTAGAAGTTTGTTAACATTTTAAATTGCTATCTCAAGTTTCAAAAATTATTTACATTTTTGACATGATTCTATCTCATGTTCCTAAAGTTTTGGGACCACTCTCAAACTGGAAAATAAAGTCAGTTTAATTTTCTAGATGGAAAATCCTATACTTTTCATTTCTATTTTCTGCTGTACAAAGCATCTGTATGAAGAGATATTTTTTTTCCCCATCATTTTGTTCCAGAGTTTTCCCTTCCTTTTTCTTGGTTCTGCTTAAAACTCATTGAAATCATGATGCTCATCTATAACAGTTTAATTAATTTTCAGGTTTGCCTACCTCAGACCTGCAGGTTTAATACCCAGTGTGAGGGAAAGTTTTAGGAAGCAATATAGGAAATATTAAGTATAATATGGCCAAATCAGTATCTGGTAAGGTGTCCAGATGAAGGCTTTGAGCAATCAGGTGGGCATTCCAACTCTTGCAGGTTTGTGCCACTTTGCAGGCGTTTCTCCATCATCACGTGTTCTGTGAAACTGTGCCTTAGGTATTCAAAAAGCCAGATAAGAACCTAGGGGAGAAAAGGTGTATGGAGAAGGTTTCTGCCTCTGGTCTATGAGTAGGATGATGTTAAATTTAAGTTAGAGGAAAAGGTTTATGTTTGTGCAACTTGGTTATTTCCCAAAGGTTATGTTCAAGTGATTTTGTGGATAAACACAAGTTCATTGTCTTTACTCTGAACCAGCCAGAGGTGTGCTAACCCCAATCTAAAAGCCATGAAGGTCTGGTTATTGCAGCTACAATACAATTACTTTTTATTACTATAAAAAGTAATCAGTGTCTTGCTAACCACAATCTTTGTTGAAATTGTCTTGTTTGCCGTTACCAGAGTCTTCCTGCAAACTTCTGTTTAGGTGTACCCTTCATTAGGCTACTGGCTTTTTCCCTTTCTTTTTTTTTAATTTATTTTTGTTCTAGTACAGAACAAAAAAATAAATGCTATAGAAAGAAAATATTATGGAAAATATTTTTAAATCATTAAATATGTATATACACAAAGTATTTAGGTTTTAACTGTAAACGGTGTTCATAAAATACTTGTATTATTATAATATTTGTATTATTATTTTAATATATAATTACTTTTGTATTATTCTCTGATAGTACCAGTTTCTAGTACTCTAGTAAATTCTAGAGGTATCATCTCAATGATCAATTTCATTACTTTTATTATAATCACAGCAATGTTTTATAAAAGTAGGAGAAAATTTTGTTATTTCACAACAATCTACAATGGAGATGCACATTTTGTATTCCTTCCTGGATTTTGTCCAAACTGAAGATGTAAGAATAGAGCTTTTAATATCATGATTCAGCAAGGCTCCTGTGCTTAGCTAGGTAGTTTATATTGCAAGTTTTTCCAGTTTAAGTAAAAAAGCTCCTAAGCGAAACAGCAATCACAACTGCAAAGGTCTAGCCTTATGTTTTGGGGAAAAACTGTGCATTTCTGGTTTTACACCAGTGGCTGATTTTTTTTTT
>VYXD01011026.1:145514-211507 GCA_013397195.1 Hylia prasina | reverse complement strand
TTTCTTTTTTTTTTTTTTTTTGATGGAGAGGACTGAACATCAAATTTTTATTCAATCTGTAAGCTGAAGAAATTTTTGAAGGGTAAAGGTTTTCATTATCAGCATTTCTTATGGCTCTGTTGATTTTATGGTTCAGGTCATCACAGTTCTTACACAAAGATGAAATGTGTGTCATGTTGAATTAACTCTGGAATATATTTTGGCTGTGGCTATGGCATGTATAGCCCTTTCAGCTCTAATTCTTTGTGGGGATTATTCACTGTAGTGTTTCATCTCTAGTATTTTAACCCCTTCCAGCAAAACTGTAAAAACATTAAAGCAAGCTTGAAGAGGTGCTGCACTGTTCCCCATGTCATGTATTCTTACTAAAGGATAATTGGGAGGAAAAAGAAAAATCACTGCATTCAGCCAGACCTTGAATGAATCCCTTCTTCATTTGTGCAAATCACATGCGTTGAGCTCAAAAAGCATGTAACTTTGTCTAAACCTCAGCCTTCATGTGGAAATCTTTCATGGGGGAGAAACATTTGAGGGGAAAAAGATCAACAAACATAACTATTTTTTGTGCAATTTCTTTTATGTATTTGTGTTTAGCTTTGCTTCCACTGAACTTGTTTGCAAAACTTGTTTTCTTTTTTTAATTTGTTGGAGTTAAAGTGTCAATACATATATGCTGATGGGTCAAAGAACAAAAATTGGAGTGCAAATGGGCTAAGAGTAAGACTGTTGCTTGTATTGCATCTCCTGAACATTGCTGAGTTTAATTCTTCTGTAAAGAACTTCATTAAGATGCAAGAATAATTTAAGCTTCAGAATTTTTAGAGAAATGTGGACTTTGGAAAACTATCCTAGCTCTGGTAGTTACCTATGTATTCTGCATAGTTAGTACATGAAGGCCTTTGAGAAACAAAAGGTTGTTACAATTACCCACTTAGAAGTTTTCAGTCCATTTTCCTTATTTTTTTTTTCTACTAGGGTGGAGTGAATGGCTTGACTGGAGAACTGGAATTTGCAGAAAATGGGGGGAATCCTAATGTGCATTTTGAAATTTTGGGGACAAACTATGGAGAAGATCTTGGCAGAGGCATCCGGAAGGTGAGGCTACATATATCCTAACAAAAGATTACTTCTACTGATTTTTTCAAAACCTTTCTTGTGCTCCATGTCAATAGAAAAGCATTTGCTGGCAGCTAACGTGGTGTTCTGTGTTGTTAAAGGAGTAAGAGATGCGAGAAAAGCTTTCAACTTTGAGATACTCATCTGTTATTTCAAATAGGTCTTGGAGCAGGCTGTTTTGATCAAGATATCATTTGTAATGCAGAATGTGTTAAGCTGCTGATGGACTGTCCCAAAAGACCAGTGAAAGCTGTTGCTTTATAACCCTTACAATCCCTGTCCAAAGTAGCAAATTTTGCATTGAATCACGTTGAGAGAACCCAGATTGGTCCCTGATACTTGGTCAAAGTGGGATGCTCCACCTGCTAGATGGTTAAAACTCATAGCTATGGAAAGATAAATTCTCTTTTAGACTAGATAAAATTTCTATAGCTTCTTCATGAAATAAATACGTGGTTTTAATAGGATAAACTTTTACAGAATAAATTAATGTTGTGTATTCAGCTCCCAGACACAGTCCAAAGGCTTGGACTTGGATTGTTACAGAGAATAGCATATGTGTCCAGCAGAATTATTCTTTTTTGGTAGTTGAGTTTTGCCAGTCTAAAACTAAATTTATGTCCATGTAACAAACAGTGGAAACGTGCCTGTATTTGCAGTCAATATCCTTAACTTTGAGCAACTGCTCATCTGGTATGGCAAAAATCATATGGCACTTCGCAGGTAAACAAAATAATAGGCCTTTCCAGGAGCAACTCTCCTTCAAAGACAGACTTCCTGAAAAATACCAGGATCTCTTCATTTAGCTTATGATATCATAAGTGATTGAAAGGAAATGAGAGAGTTTTCTTAATATATGTAAACTGGGTCCATGTGCCAGTGTCACTTTATGATGAAGTGCAGCATTTGTCTGCATACCTTCTGGAGCAACAGAAAAGTACTCTGAAAGAAGGAAGAGATAAATAAGAAGTCTGAAGTGTCTAAAACCTGAACTTTCTCCTCCACTATTTGTCAGAGTTATTATTCTGTTTGTGCTGTTTGATCTCTTGTCAATACCCTAATGTACACATGGCCCTGTAGTTGTGTCACCTTGAGCAGAGGTCCTGACAGATGCTTCAGAAAGTAGACAGAACTGAATCTCTTTGATATTTGGAGGTACCTCACAGAGTCTTTGGAGACCAGAATGTTGGATAAGTCCTTATTCCCTTACATTTAAGTTGTATCTGTTTCAACATATTTTGATTTATTTTCTATGCTGTGCACTAAGGAGCTATTTATTCTTTAGCACTACCTTCCTAAGACAAATCTGTATCTCTTCATTTAATTTATTTGGTTGACTTCTTTGTTCTGTGTTTTTCTGACTTCAGGCCTGTCTGGGTGAATGCCTGAGTGAAGTACTAAATTGTTCTCATTCCCTAAAAGATAGAAAAGAAAGACTCACAGAGAAAGATCTTGGAAATATAGAAGTACAAAAAGACTTCCTGGCAATTCTAACTCTTTTTTGATGGTCTAATTTAGGATTGTATTGTTAATTTAAGCTATGGTAGAGTTTGATTTTAAAACAGATATTAATGACTGTGGGCACACCTAACTTGTGTAAAACAGTGGGGAGGCTTTTTGAACTTTTCTTGTTTATTCTTTATGATAGTTCAAGAATAAAGAGGTATTCACTGTCTTTGGAGGAATTTGACTGGATTTGAAGTTGGTCGAAGAGAATGGAGTTTTGCTCAGATGATGAAACTCAGAATCATACAATCATACAATCCTGTTGAGGAGAAAAGCAAAGTTTAAAATTAAGATACTAAAAGTATGTGGGGTTTTTTTACATTTGCCAAGATGAGCATTTAAAATTAAATATAGGTCTTATAAGAAAAATTTCCTATTGTAAAAGATAGTAAATGCCTCTCCCTAGAGTTGTGTGATGCACTGCAGCTGGTAGAAAAGAAGAAAGGGTCCAGAGCTGAACAGATTAAATCTGTTACAATTTTTTTTCCTAAACAGCACTCAATAATCCAGAGAAACTTTTAGAAAGAAACTTTCTTTAGAAAGAAAATTCTGTATATATTGTGAGAATGTGATAATTGTTCTAAGAAGTTTCTTTAAAAAAATCCAATTAATTATTTCAAATTTTTGCAATAAATGAATATGAAAAGAATTTAAAATTATAATGATATTTCTAGTGAATGTCACAGAATTAAGAAAACAAGGTAGGTTTCTTAAAACAATTGCTTCAGAGACAGAGAAGAAAATTTGGGGGGGGGGGCTTTAATATTTGACAAAAATTCACATCTTTTATCTTGGATTTGGATTTACTTTACAAAGTATGAGCTACTAGTGTTGGAAGCAAATCATAGTAATTACAGGAGTCAAATACATTTTTAACTACACTAATTTAAGTACACTTCAGATTTTCATGTATTTAGTGATCTGACTATACAACTACCTAAGCGTTTTTATTTCTCAACTCTAGTAGAAGCAGGTGCAATTAGCAGACTGACTGAAATTTCTAAGCTAATGCATCTTCCCTAATCAACATATTTTCAAGTACTTCTGTAGGAGATAATGAAGGGTAAAATCATTACAAAAGGCCTGTTGAAGTCATTGGGACCAGAGATTCCCATCAAGTGAATTGTGTAAAGAATTGCTATTTTGTTTTCCTGAGGAACAGTCAATTGATTTTAATAAACCAAGATTTTAAAACCCACTTGAATTTCTCAAGGGTCCAGATTCTGCTTGAAGTCTCTTCTGCCTGGGTTCTGGAGTCATTTATACTTCTGCAAAGATCACTCATATTCATAGGTGATTATTCCCAGGACACAAAAAAGCAAGCAGTTTAGGATACACCAAGAATTCATGTTTATGTTTGTTTTATTTGGATAAATGCCATGTATCTAGGAAAAACTGTCTTCATGTCCCCTCCTTCAGTTTTCATGGGCTACTGTCATACCTGGAAAGTAGTGGGAGAATCCATGTGAAAGGTCATTTTGTTCAGCTCTGTCTTTCAGTGACAAGTTAGCAAATCCTGGAGTGGGATTTGCCTGAAACAGCAATTTTGTGCCCTTATGACTGTAAATTTTATCCATCACCTTGCAGACTATGGATCACTTAGCCTGCACTTTTTGCCAGAGCCAGCTACTCGGAGTAATACACTCAGATGGCTGCCAGGTACTGATTTTATTGACACCAGTAGTATTACAACCCCAAAGGAACTGAAGAAAAACTCTCTCTTTTACACATCATACTGTGGCTTGCATTTGTGCAGATGTAGTTATATTCTTTGCGAGACATGGGTATATTTCTGACATTTCTCTGTTGGCATTTGTCTGTTGGTATTTGACATTTGAGTATGTATTCTTTGACATTTAAATTTCAGTGCAATACTTTTATCTATACTGCTGAAATAAAAGCTGCCATCCCTGTGAATAACCATCCAACAAACAAATGAACAAAAGGGAGTTGATAGCTCTGAGTACTGTCCTACATCTTAGTGTTGTAGAAAACAGCACCGCAGAAATAAAGTGGTTTTCATGTTTCTTACAGTGCTCCTTGTAATTCAGAATGGGCTCCCCTTCAAAGACTCTGTTCTGCATCCTTTGAAGTTTAGACGACTGACTTTCTGTTCCCACACTGGTTTTCTTACCACATGTAGGCATTTGAAGATCATGGTGTGTTTTTCTCTTCCTCCCTATCCATATTAGCATACACCCCCCTCCTGTATGTTTCTCTCCTCCTCTGAAGATGTTTTAGGTTATTTCTTCCCAGTGAGGGAGCAAGATGATGTTCCAGTCTCTTGCATCAATTCCTGTCTGCACCAAGATGTCCATCTCAAGGTTTCCTTTGCATTCAGGACATCTAGAGATGCCTTGGAAGAAGGATAGAGCTGGGAGCATGCAGGAAAATAGGCAGCCTTGGAGGGGCACCTGGGTAACCCAGGATGCTTTGAGCCGTCTGCATTTGTCCATTAGGATTGTAGGGTTCAGTTCTAGATCGTTTTGATTTGGTTGTATTAAGGAGGAAATGTCATCTATTTTGATCCCTGGTGCCAAGCCTCTCATGTCAAAGGGATTGAAACCTGTCTAACAGATACGTTGTTCCTCTCTGCTTGGGCCACTGCAAGTGGCAGGCCCTTCCCTGGAGAGTCAGTGCCTGCACGTTTTTATCACACAGACTGTTAAGGGTTAACATTCCATTGTTCTGCTATTTGTTCAGAGATGGGAAAGCTGGTTTGCATTTTTTTCATTCTATTAAAATAATTGTTGTTTCCACTTCATCTGAAAAGACTTGTTGATCACAGTATTTGGCATTTCTTTCTAATACACTATATTTTGTTCTTACACTTGCATCACAGAGCAATGTTCCAAGCATATATTTTGATCTTCAGGAAGTTGATGTCTGTTCTTATAAAGTTAAAATTTATTTTCTGCATCCCTTTTCTCATATTCCCTTTTGTGCCACTAGGTAAAAAGACAATTGATACAGGTCTGCCAACACTTATTAACTAACCCATTTAATAACCAAAAGCATATGAAATATTTCCTTCTTGGTAAGCTACTTGAGGTAAATGATGGGTTCACCTGTTCTCTTTGTGAGCATGATCAAGGTAGAGCTGTGTAATGTGGCTTTAACAATATATTTCTATCAGCACCTGGTACTTTAAGCTGTGACCTGTGCAGGTGTTCCTAAAGGTTGACATGCAATTTATGATGTGACTGAAAGATACCCCATTTAGAGAGACATTATTGATGGTTTATTTTCTAGTGAGTTGAAATAAAAGTTGTTGTGTCTGACTGCTTTGCCTCTAGTATTGATGGAGAACATGGACCTGGCACAGTACTACCATGATAGTCTTTCTAAAGTGACTTTAAATACTTAATCAACCTTCTAGAAATGAAATAAACTACTTAATACTAAAGATAAAGAGGTAATTAAATACCTTGGAGAACCACGACCTCCTGTTTCAGTTCAGCACAATATTTAAATTTTGCTTTAAACCTGCTGAAGAGTAACATTTCTTCCCTTCATATAATGCTATGCAATAAATAGATTAAGACACAGTGACTAATTCTTTACTTTCTGGTAGCTTCTGCAAATCTTTTGTCAAATCTCAGTGCAATTTAATTTGGCTGCAAAGTGTTGGGGATTTGATTGCCATCACAATGAAACTAGAGTTAATAGAGAACTGTGTTTTACTTGGAAGTGTGCTTCTGCTTAGCTTAAAAGCCAAACCAAATGCATATTTGAGTATAACAGAAAAAGAAATTAAAGTATGCATCCATAATTGTATTTTTGAATTAAAAAAAAAGAAATTAAAATTTCCTTTCTCCTTTTGAATGGAACATTTTCTTTTAAAATCTGAGGATGCAGAAAGAGCAGCAGACTGACTGAAAGTAATCAGTAGGGTATCATTTGGAGAATGTCTCGGCATTTGGACTCTCTGATTCAGATGGGGGAGTGAAATCTAATTTTTGGTACTGGAATGTCCAGCTGTCTGCCCTGGGCTCTTTGGATAAGTATTTCATTGCTTGAAGTAAGTGCAAAGTAAAGAAGCCAGAGATGGATTTGGTGGCTTGATGGGTGCTGCCCCAGAAGCACAGAAGACAAAGGTTCAAGTCATCCTTCTGATAAATGCAGAGCAGAGTTGCTACAACTCAACTCATTCCACATGAATTATTCACCTGTGGATATATATATGTGGATAGCATGCATTAGGAATCCATAAGAGCCAGGATCAGGTCTATGAGCAAAATGACCCAGAAATCAAACTCCAAACTAATACCCACAAACCAGTGCAAGCACAGTGCACTATAGAGGTGTTATCCAACCTATTTCTTCTGAGCAGAACAGTCAGCCATGTCTGCTGAGCTCCAGTGTGTTTTGTGTGTTGTAAAAAAGAGAAATTATTTTAGGCTGTGTTACTAATGGGTGCCCAGATTCCCCGGTCTAGAACAGTAAGGATAAGTGCCCTGTGAAAATTCAACTCAAATAATTAAGATCTGGGTTTATCCAGTTTCCAGCTCACAGGTTGACTGGCCCTTAACATTGACTTACAGAGCTAGAGATGACTTTGAAAAATGTCTTTCAAGCTTCTGAATAACTGCAGCACTCTGCAGTTAAGAGGGGCATGCTCCTGCATTGGGAACAGTGTGGGGAGAAAGGGAAAATGCAGGATGGAAGAAGGGGAGATGCAATGGAACCCTAGGGAGAAGCATTGATGTCAAGCAGAAATTCCCCTTGGGACCTTGGTGCTCTGTAGTATTTCTCTTTATGGTTTTGGCAGGGATGAGCTCGTCTCTCTTTTGCTTAGAATATCCAGTCCTGTCAAAGCTGATAAGAAGGTTCTTACTGAAAAATATTTTCAGTGCATTGGGAACTGCCTATTTTGACTGATTGCTTTCATCAGAGAGAGACAAATCTTTTTTATGCACTTTAAATTATATAGTTTCATGCATTTTATTCATTTCTGTTCATCTGGAAAAGAGATTATATTTTACCCATCTCCTGCAGAAAATATAGTTGTCTTGACAGCAAAGAACAGGAGAAATATTTTCCACTTTCAAACTGTGTTTTTAATTTCCTTTCATATCTTGTTATGACAATGGAAACTAGAGAAAGATCAGTCAAAAATTAATAATAATTAAAAAAAAAAGCTGGGAACAGCAACCCCTGTTTTTTGTTGATGCTGCTAGGCAAGTGCCTAACCACTTGAGGCTCCTGTGTGATTATTTTGTGCTTCAAAATGGGCATGAGAGCAAAGAAATGTCATTTTTGCAGCAGAGATTCTTTTTTTTCTTTTGTCCTGGACAATTTCAAATAGCAGAAATAGTGTGGTGGGTTTTTAATATCTACATTGGGAAAAAAAAAAAATTTGGATTTGAATGTTGGTCAGTTTTATGTGGCACATAAAACTTGATTTGGGTCGATTAATTTTTTTTCCTTCATTTTGGCTTCTTCTCTTCCTCTTGAACCGCTCGCAGTCGGCTCGGGTCAACCAGGCCAAGGGGTTAGATCACTTCTGTTTTTCCAAACTTGATATTGGCAGAACCCTTAACAGTTTTCAGTATGATTAACCAATCATATGGCTTTTGCAACACCCTTGCTATGGTTATATGGCTTTTTCTTCTGCTTGAGTCACTGTGAAGGCCTCCCAGTGAACATGGATCTGCAGAACTGGCTGGCAAGTCGTGGATTTTTATCCTCAAATGCTGCAGCTGAGCAAATTAGCTTTGTAACTCACTTCAGAGATCTGAAGTGCTTGGAAACTTTGAAGTGCCTCAAGAATGGCATTTTGAATAATGTCAGAAGGAAGTGTGTATTATTTAAGAATGGACTTAATGCTTCATTGACTTCTCAGGCAGTAATGCTTCTATGTGATTTTGGAAATCCCATTAGGGACTTCTCTTCACCTTTAAGAGAGTACTCAGTGGGTGCTGCTTCAAGAATATGGTTCATCATCCTTGAAATTAATGGGATAAAACACTTAGCTCAAATTGGAATTACTTGTTTTAAGGTGGACACTCTCAATGAGTTATAGGTTTTTTTCAGAATTCAAGTTTTTAATGCTTATCTTTTGCTCTTTAGAGCTGCTTTGTTTTCAATCAAGGCTATCATCTCATGAAAATTACTTCATTTCACAAATGCTTCTAACTGGAACAAACATATATTTTCCAGGAGTAGAAAAATGTAATGTGTATTTAACCCTCCATTAATCCAAAAGAATGAGGGTGTCATAGCTAATTTGTCATGTAAAGAGGGTGATAATAACTATATCTCTCATGAGTTATATATTTCCACCCAAATTTGTATCCAATCCGGGTATCCTAGTCAAAGATTCCTAATAAGTGGAAAACCATGCAGACAGCAGAGTGGAATGTTAAAAAATTGAACTGCTTCTTTTAACAGTAGGTATCAAGTGATGATAGTGGGTCATTAAATTTTGGCTTTTGAGGGTGGTGAAGGGTTCAGTTCCCAGAATTAAGGGCTCAGTGAACAGCCTTGGGAGGGCTGATATGTATCTGTGGGTTATAATCCAGACCTTAATCTGTAATGTGTGAAAGTAGATCTACACAGATTTAAAATCATGGAATTCCTGAGGTTGGAAAAGACCTTTAAGATCATTGAGTGCAACACTGAGCCCACCACTCTTCCCTGTCTCCAAGCAGCACATATACAGGCTTTTTGAACACTTGCAGAAATGGTGACTCCACCACTTCCCTGGGCATCCTGTTCCAGTGCTTTACCATCCTTTCAGTGAAGAACCCTCCATCTCACTGCAGCCTCCTTTCAGGCAGTTGTAGAGAATGATATTGTCTCCCCTGAGCCTCATTTTCTCCAGGCTAAACACTCCCAGCTCCCTAAGTCACAACACTTGTGCACCAGCTCTGTTGCCTTTCTCTGGACATGCTGCAGCACCTCAATGTCCATCTTGTAGGGAGTGGCCAAAACTGAACACAGTACATGAGGTGCTGAGTGGAGAAGGGAGGATCACTGCCTTGGTCCTGCTGGCCACACCTTGCTGAAAAAGGCCAGGATGTTGTTGGCCACCTGGGCCATTTCACAGGATTTGGATTTGATAAGCTGTCTTTTTCTTCAAGAACCACAAGCCAAGACTGACACAATTATATGGCCTGCAGGGTTCTGCCAACCACATCCCATGATAATATATCATAGAATAGTCCAGGCTGGACTTCAAAGATCATCTGGTCCAACTTTTCAGTAAAGTGTTTCTAACTTGCATGTTTTTTGAAGGGCTTCTCCTGGAAGGCTGTGTGGTCTTGTAAGCTGATAATTGGGATGAGCCCTGTAGTACATCTGAGAGGCCTGGAATGCTCATATTAATCAAAACTTTGCTGGTACAAGTTTAAAGTATATAACTGCAGGAAGATCTCTTTGTTCCAAGGTAGTCTATTAGCAGGAAAACAGAAAAATGTGTCTTTTTAGACACTGACTATTCATGTGTATCAGAGACAAAAAGTTGGATTGGTTTTTATTTGCTTGTTTTGGGGTTTTTGTGGTGGAGATACCTTTTTGGGTGTGCATGATTGGTTTGGGGCGAATTCTTTGGGATTTGGTTGGTTTGTTCGGTTTTGTTTGGGGTTTTTGGGGGCGGGGGTGGTTTCTGTGTGTGTTTTGTGGAAAGACTGTATTTCATTGAGCATGATGCTGAATGATAATTTGTTGATAGCAGTAGGCACTATTTTCCTGCACTGAGGTAAGCAACCCTGATAAGCCCAGTTTGTTCGACCTCTGTGGCCATAAAATACTCAATGAGATTTTTCTACTGAAGGAGGGAGAATCCAAACACAGACATTTAGTCCTCCCCATGCAGACTGTGGGATCCCGAGGAGCTAGACAATTTCCCAACTGATTGGGAAATGATGATTGTAGATTTCCACTGAAAAACACCCTCTATATATCCATATATATATGTGTGTGTGTGTAATGTGTACCATCCTCAGCCTTCTGAGCTGTGGGAGTAGATTTACAGCAGGCACAAATGTGACAACATCCATGAAGCTGCTAAAGGCTCCGAAATTCATCAGAAGGATGTAGACAATGTAGACATCTATAGGCAAGAGTCAGAAAGTGTTATGTTAGTAAAGAGTCAAGGGTCAGCTGCCACCTGATGGGAGCAGGTGCTGCCCACCAGGAATAATATTTTGAGTCTCATCTTTGGGCTGGACCAGAAAATGCATGTGGGTACAATGGTTGCTAAAGAGAAGGAGGAGAAGGGACACATCAGAGAGTGGAAATTAGATTCTAGTGTTGTTAGCAAAACACCATTGAAGGTACGGTAAATCTTTGTTCATTGTGGTGTTTTTAAGACCAATAAGAAATAAATGGTAATACTTGAGAAGACGGAGAGAGCTAATCCTGTGCCTTCAATTTGGATTCTGTGTCATGTTCATAATGCATTGTAGTTTCCCACTACATACCTCAGCTCGTGTATTTCAAAATGTGGCAGTTTACTATGCATAAATCCATTTGTAAAGTAGAAGTTTTCAGTTAAGTCTTCTTATCTTCTAAAAGAACTTCAGGAGCAGAACTGATACGTCATTTTGTCTCAAAATTGCATTTATGGCAATGCTGAGATGTGTTTTCCCCTAAAGTGATTTTAGCTGTATCCTGCAATTAAAAGAATCTTAAAATTGATTTCCAGAGATAAAAACGTTACCTCCGTGTAATTGTTTAGGGACACCTCTTTGTACCTTTTGAGATCTTTACAAATAATAAAAATGAGGATGGTGAAGCTTTCAATGACTTCATAATATTTATAGTTCCTTCATAGTGCTGGAAGGTTTTTATGATTCAGCCTTAAAATTACAGTGCTCAGATTTTTGCCTGTTCTCAAGTTATGATATAATGCCTTAATCAAAGGGCAAGTTACAATAGAATTTAATAATAAATATCCTTTTCATGGTGTACTCCTGCTTTAAAATGCACAGCAGGAGTAATAGAAAAAGTGAAATGGATGAAGTCTCAAATACTTTATATTTTCATTTTGATAAATTGAATTAATTTTATTTGATAGAACCACTTAAAAAAAACAAGGTTTTTGAGAAACCTGTATGCACTAACAAGGCTTTGAAACTCTTTGGCTGGAAGGAAATGGGGATAACCATGTTTTAAGGAATTAAGAAAGGTATGTCTGGCACCTGTGGCAGATGTTAGTTAGAAAATAGTCTCATTATTATTCCAACAGCACTTCTCTCCATTTCTCAAAACCTATGAAAAATATTAGACATTTCTTCCTGAAGTGTAGTAGTGGAAAGAATATCTTTCTTGTGTAAACAGCAAAGGGTAGAATGGGATAAACTGCAGAAGGCGTTCTGTTGAAATTTGAGCTCAAATTAATTAAGGTCATATATATATATATAAAATTCAATCAGTTTAGAAAAATACAACATAATATATCAAAATTTATACATTGGCATAAAAAAACCATGTAAGTTGATAACATTTCAATTTAAACTAGAAGCTTTAACATATTTTCCTGATCAGTGCTCAAGCAGTCTGCTTCTGAGCCCCATCACAAAGCTCTTAGTCTGAAATGCCGGATTTTATTTTAAGGTTTTATTTGTTTGTTTTAAATACACCTTTATAATAAATAATATACTTGGAGCTCATAAAAATCTGATTTAAAGTATGCATTCTAATGGAGTGCCTTAATAATGAGCCATAAGTGTTTTATATGAATATTTTAATGCAGCATTCAGTTTCTCTACGCTTCTCCTGATTTTGCATTATAACTTGATTGCATTTGAAAATAATAAATTTTATTTTAAAGCCTTGATGCTGGTTTGCATCACTTTGGCTCTAGAGGGTTTCAGTGTTCTAAACACTAGTATTCTGAATTAAAGCTTAGATACTCTTAGCTCTCCATATTTATTAACTACAATGGGAAAATGTGTGATTTTCCCATTGAATGTGCATGTCTGAGATCTCATTAGTTTATTTTCAGCTGTCTATTATATTACTTGAGACAAATATTTTTCTTAAATATAAAGTAAGAAAGTCTTGTAATTAAGATCTAGTTAAACAGCATTAATTCATTATTAAACCACTCCTACCAAGCACTGGAACAGGGCCAAATAATGCAATCGAAGCGATAACTATATGCCAAGGCCCAGCTTATTGCAACGAGCTCTTTCTCATTAGAATCATCATGGCACTTCTCTTCCAGAGATTTCCCCACCTCATTTGAGTTTTAAATGTGTTCATGTGAAAATTCCCAGGCTAGGGGATCAGAAAATTCTTTCAGGATCCGGCCCGTTCTTTCCCGTTCTTTACACTACTCAGGATTTTCCCTGCCTGGGTCTACTCCTGGGTCTGGGGACTCATCAGCTCCTCTGGACATACCAGCCCTCATTCTAGACATGCTGTAGACCATACAGAGGAAGCTCACCAGATGAAATACCAGGAGGGTGGTCTCTTAAACATTCAGGGGAAACTGAACATTCTCTAAAAGTGACGTAACATTCAAAGAAGAAGAAAGGAAAGGCTAAAAAACTTCATCCCCTGCTCCTCCTCTAACAAGCCTGGGTGCAATTATTAATAAACCCCCATAACATCCCCTGCTGGAACTGGGATGCAGGGTAGGACGAAGAAACCATAAACTATACATAACTTGAACAAACTTCAGTACTTTTGTAAACTCCCTATAAATCATTATCACTGAGCCCAGCACAGAACCTATTCTGATCTGTGCCCTTCTGCTGTAAAAACTACATGGTAGGGACAATACTGGAGGTATTTCTGGGTAAGAAAACAAGCCTAGGGACCAGAAAGGTATTAAGATCTCAAAAAGGAAACACATGAAGGCCTCCACCTAGAGAGATATTATGAATTCAAGCAGCATGTCTACTGACTGCTTTATCCCAATCAAAAGTACAACCAAAATGCAATCAGTACAGTTTTTTTCTACTTTTTTCAGCCGCACATTAGGCACCAAAAAATGTATTTGTCCTGATTTAGGGGAGATTTGGGAGGAAACTTCCAAAGCGGTCTTTTTAGAAAGCACATTCAAGCAGCCCTTCTCCCAGCTGGTTCAGGAAAAGATTTCTTTGGAGAAAAGTGGAAAAAACCTGTTTATTTAACAAGCAAAGTATTCAAAAGGATAAAAAAATTGACTAATATTAAACAATGGAATCTCTCGCTGTTGTGAAGAGATGGCAAAATTGAGAAAGTCCTTGTTGTGGGGTGTAGCTCGACTCAGTCTCTTATCAGCCCCTCCTGCGCTGAAAAATACTGTCCTGTGCCCCAGTGGGCCACAGCTGTGAGCCCCCAGTGTTTTTCTGGGTTTTCAGTCCAGAACAGGGTTAATCAGTTCCAACAAAAAGAAAACTCACAGTCTGGGGAGCTTCCCTTCCTCAGCCAGCTAAAAAAAAACTAATTAAAAGCGCAGGAGATTTCTGTCCCGCTGTCTGTCCATGCTGCAGACAACACAGTCCAGGAGTGGAATGTGGAGGGGTCACAGCAGTTTCTGCAAACAAACTCTTCTTCTTTTCCCGCCTTTGCTCTGAGAACCAGCCTTAAAGGTGTAGAACTCAATATACAGCATAAACAGAACAGATGTTTGGGGATACAAGCATCATGAAGTCTCTAGGACACTGAGAATCAAATGCTTTGCTGTGGGGATGTAGGCAATGCCTTGAAAAGGATGAAAAGTTCATTTTCACTCCAGAAAATCTGCTCCGAGAAAGTTACAGGAGAAGTTGTCTAAGCTGTGAATTAGAGAGAGGTTCCATCCTTACTATCAGAGCCAGTTCTGCTCACAGAGATATGGTAGCTAGTGCTGGGGGTCAGTGTGTATAATTCCATAAAATTTATTCCTGAATGAGGCTACAGTTTGCAAAACCAAGGTGAATGGACTTTTATGTTATCTCTGTGACAGCTTTTTGTTAAGGGACAGATAAGGTGAATGATTTTTTCTATGATGGTAATGATGTATAGAAATATTTTACCCAAATCTCAGTCTACGGAACTTGGATTGTCAACATGTTTGGTTGCTAGGAGAAAGATTTTGAAGTACAGCCTTTTGGTCAGTATAGACTAAGGCAAATTGTATTTCCACAGTATCTATATGGTCACAAATTACCTTTCCAAATATATTTGAAGGACTGGAATAATTCACAGCTCGTTTGGTCTCCAGTAAAGTCTCAGTGAGTCTCTTGATACACTTAATTCTGGATAGTTGAATTGATTTCTCTGTTTGGCCTTGGGGCTTGCTGTACACAGAACAGTATGTGAAAGTTACTGTCCTCTCTAGCTACTAACCTTACTGCTGAAGACCTTAGACCGTGCTTGCTTTTAGCTTTGCTACTTATTGTGTCTGCAGGAAAGCAAGAATGACAAGCCCAACTAAGTGATGGATTTCTTCCCACATGAGAATATAATCTTTATGTTCTCTGCAACTGCAGGCCACCAACAGATTGCCTTAAAGAAGAACTGGTGCACTGAATACAAATGCTTTTGGCATCTGTAGATACTGAACCTTTTCTGTTCAGTCTGAAGGGGAGTGAATTAAACACCAAGCTGATTTTGTGGTGGATATTTTTGTGCTGCTTTTACAATAGGGATGTCAGGGTGTGGGTGTATGTATGTAGTGTGATGACAGACGTGGTAGGAAGTATAAATAAGAAATCCTAGTGAACTTTTTCTGACAGTGGACCTCATCCCCCTTTCTCTAATGTGCTTGGTATGTAATGTGACACTCCATATTTATTACAGATCAATTGCTCCAAATTTTTTTCATTTGGTTCCCAATATATATTCCAAGTTCTTTTCTAACAGGTTTGTAACAGCTAAATTGTCAGTCATTTCATTAATCATTAGAAGCTGCTTATCTAGTTTGTTGTGACACTCTAGCATATTGAGACAAATCATTTCTGCAAGAGGAAATTAAAACATCAATAAAGAAAATATCAATAAGAGAATATTATGATACCTTGTTAAAGAAATGTTTGTCCTCATCATTATTTTCTTTTGTGTCTTCTTATTCATTCCACTTGCCTTAGAAATTGAGAAAAAAGCCCATATAAAAGCATCTGGTCTAGTTAAATTTACTTTTAGAAAGGAGTTCCAACTGGTCGTAAAACCTCCAATGACTATAGATATATAGATATACTCTCCCTCTTTTTCCCACTCTTCTCTCTCCTCTCCATACCTTTTGAAAGATGTCTTGAAAACTGCAAAGAAAATCATACTTACCCATGTGCCAAACAGGACAGGTTTTGTGTGTGAACTCTCTTAAATTCTGTTGAACATAAACCCCAAAGTCTTTCTTTTGAACACAAAACATTTTCCTCTGGACTACATCCATCCACAGAAAGGCTGGGAAAAAGAGAAAGATGCTGGCTTTTTGCCAGCTGCATTTTTTGAACTTTGAGGATAGCAGTAGCTGTGCAAGAGGTCATGAATTTGAAGATGTTGCAGTCCTTTGGAGACCAAAAATAACAGACTTAGGACACATTTTAATTACAGGGTTTGGAGTAGGACAGTTTAGGCTTCACAAACAGAGTCTCGAGATAACCTTGGGCAAAAAAAATGGGCATACTAACTTGCTTTAAAAAAAATAATCGATCATCCTGAACAGCATAGTACAACTGCTTACATGTAACAAGATCTTTAAGACTGGGCGGGGGAAAAAAAAGCCTCTAACTTGTCATTTTTGGGTTTGAGAGAATAAAAAGTATGGGATAGAGCTAAATGGTAAGGTCCTCACATTCTGAAGAGGTCAATTAAAACTGAAAATAAAGCTTACACACTGCTATGAATGTGTGTTCATAGTAGAAGGCAGGTATTTCTTAATATTCTGCTTTGTAAAACCTGTTTGAAAAAGAAAAAAAAAAAATCTTATTTCTTAAGGACTCACAGTTTTATCCACAGTCTCTTTCTATTTTCTCCAAACATTATAGTACACTTACTCAAGGGTGGGAGGATGTTAATTAAAAATAATACAGCATCAGCTAAATGCTCCACAGAATTTAAAATTAAATATCTTCGGAGATTATTTGCTATCATGCTTGCTATAAAGGTATATGGCTCTTGTATGAGATCTTCCAATAATTTGAGATATGTCACTGCCCTCTCTTGGTGGGATTTAAAACTGGTCTCTTTTTCGCAAACCTTAACTAAAGAGCAAAAAGGATTTTTCCTTTGTTGTGCGTGTTTTTTTGCCAGGAAATCATAGCAAGTTGGATATTGTGGATTAATAATTATCCATTAAGTAGTGATGACTCTACTATTTATTTCATCTTGTTTGTGAGTGAGCTTAATCGTTTGTTCTATGATGTGTGCTCATATGTGTTTAGGAGCATTTATTTAAGTATTCAACCTTATAAAAACATTATGACAATGTATTCTTTTCCATAATTGTATATGAAATTTTAATAATATTTGTTAAAAATATTTTTTAAAAGTCTGTGTCTTGTGAGCAGTGACAAAGCTAATGACATTTTAATTTCTTGCTGGAATAACTACCTAGTCTCTATTTTGTTAAAACCTGTTAGTTTTAGGCAGCTAATTCAGGGGCATGTGTTAATACATAATCTTCATCTAACACATGCAGAGAGGAGGTACTTCCCTCAAAGGCAGTTCCAAACTGCCCCAGGTATCTGGGGATATTTGTCAGCTTATTTCAACTGTTTTCTTTCAAAGCTTATAAAAATTTTCCTCCTCCAAAAGAAGATGTAAATTGGCAAGCTCTCTGAGTTACCCCTGGTTCATCCTTGGTATTTGGGAGAACTGAGAAGTCATACATGGAGCCATAAACCATAACTGATTTTTTAAACACGTTCTGTTATGAACAGTTTTGTGAAACACATGACAAAAACATGAGGTTTGATTGCCATGCCATGATTAAATCCGATTAAGCTAAATCAGGGAGTGTAGTTAAACTTCAGTCAGTCTGTGTTTTACTTCAAAGTAATCAAACAAATGCTTCAATGATAGCATTATTGGTTCTGGAAGGCTGGGAGTTTATACTGCAGGAGGGACTATAATTTAGAAATGACACATATTTTGTATGTCTAACTTGCAACTCCCAAAGGGATCTTTTTGATGAGTTATGTTTCACTGTGTATTTCAGGATATCTTTGTTATGGCAATATTTACAAAGGAGTGAATGGGAAAAAATAAACCAATAAGTCTTGTCTTTTGACAACGTGTTTCTTCAAGCCAAAGAAATGAAAACAGAAATGTGGTACATGTCCAGAGCCACATAAGCAGTTCAGCACCTGTTGTGTTTTCAAAGCACAGAGACGATTCTTTGTACTGAGAATTACTTAAAACACAAACGGCTGTTATTGGTAGAATTACAAAGTTAATAATCCTTGTTAGATGTTTTTATACAGAACAATAACTTTTTCTGTACCAAATGCAAATTTGGCAAGTGCCCCTAGTTCGATAGGACAGAGCATTAGATGTGTCAGTGGTTAAAAGTTTGAGCCATGCCAAGAGCACAGCAACTTTCAAGCAAAAGTGTAAAAGGGAGGTAAATTATGACAGATAGACAAGGAGAGCCTCCTGAAGTTCACAAAGGGAGGGGATCTGCACGTTTACTGGCTGAAGTCACTATCACCCTCCAAGCAGCTCTTTGTTACTATGCAGGATGTCATCCAAGAAAAGATTGCTTTTTTCCTTTCCTGTCTAGCACTCAGTAGGCAGCACCATGACCGGAGTTTTCACTCAAGGGCTTTCAGGAACTCTGCAGATCATCTAGCCTCTTGTTTGCTGTACTGCTTGTGATCTGCCTCCATTAGTGGCCCTCTCTGAGAAATGTGTGGGGAATGGTTGGACTTCTGTGGCATGTGGCAACATCAGCAGGTCTGACTTTATAATAAACGAAGGTTGTTCTCTGTATGAATTCTCTTGGCTTCCCAGCAGTTTAGCCAATCAATCTGTAAGGAGCCTCTGCAAATGTCACCTTGCAAACTGACTACATACTTCTTCAGCAAATTAGGAGGAGCAAAAACAGTTCAAGAACCAGATTGAGCCAGTTATTAAATTTTTTGCCTTGTCTTTACTGAAAGGGGAAATAATCATATCTCTTTCAACATAGCAAAAAAGAGGAATCATGACACGTTTTAAAAATGCAATGCGTTTGATGCAGCAATCTTGGTACACAGTTGCTGTGAAGTGCCTCGGGGCTGCCACACAGTTCCCTGCCTTCTTTCTTGTGTAGCTGTTATTTCAAGTCAGTCTTGTGGGATACATCCCATCCCTACTGCATTTTTGAAGGAGACAGGCTCACAACTAGTTGCAATTCTCTACTGACAATTTCCGCATTAGTAAAAAGGCCAGGTTTTAACTTAAAAGTACAAACCTGGCTGGCACTTCTCCATGTCTCCGTTTCTCTGTGTCTGGGATTTGACTAGTCTGGGCAGTCACCCCTTGGAGGTGAGTTTTAGACTGACAGCTGGTGCAAACTAGAGACATGAGTGTGGGGTAAGCACAGAGGAGCTCAAGGTGAGTGGTAGGAAGAAGCCCTTCAATAATGTTGTGGAATAACAATGCATCTTTTCCTCTACATTTTTAGTTTCTGATATCACTGTTGATAGAACAGTAAGGATGTTCATTTTCATTTATCATCATCAATGTGAAAACAGAAGAGTTTAAAGTAAAAACCACTGTTTTGGGAGAAGTGTGGGCAGGGAATGTATATGGCTAATTCCTATTATGGCTTTGTTGTCTGTCCTTTGTTTTTGCTGTCTGAGAATTCCAGGTTCATGTGATCAGTGTGAAATGCCAAAAGTTGGATATAGATATCTGCTCTGCTCCTCTTCACAGTTAGAAGGTCACTGTCCAGTTTTTCCTACTGACTTCCTAAGAAGTTGGAAAACTAATTGGAAAGAAAAATTTATTTGTAGCTTTTTGCCAGTGCCCTCAGATTTTTCCCTGTAATTCAGCAAATGAACAGAATTCCCAGTGCAGTGCCCACTTGTAATTTTTAACTATGTGTATATTTTCTTTATGCAGAAGTAGCTATAGTGCCTTTAAATTCCACCCCTCTTTTCAAGCACAGAGCACTAGGAAGACCTGCAGTAACTGAGAAAACTTTTTGGCTGAGTTCAGAGTGAAGCTCATTAATATATATGTGCATATACATAGATACATATAGATACAGCATGCACACATAGCTGCTGGCCTACAGTTTTCCTGTAAAGCCCTAGACCACAGAGCTCTCTGTGGGAAAATAGATTAAATGGCCTCAAATACAGAATGTACAGATATCCTTAATTCCCCAATGGTGAGATGTACTTCTAACTCCAGTTCTTTCTATCTATTTCTAAAGCCCTAGAGCTTTTCCCTCCTGGAGATCATATATCTTTTGGAACTCTCTGTTTCATAGGGTGCCTAAGATCCTAGAAGAAATTGCTTGCTTCAGACCTGCAAAAGACTCATGGGTTGCTTGTGGATAGTAGCACATATTATTGGCCTTCCTTTGTTTTTTTCCTATCCGTGTCATTGAGCCCTCTTTGAATAGAAAGTCATCCCAGCTCCTCTCTTCCCAAGTGCCCATGGTAAATGCAGAGCATCGCCATCAACAGTATTTATAGCAATAATGAATCCATTATGCTGAGACAGTCGTAGGAAATTGTGCCTGTGGTTTAACTTCTGAGATTAATGACTTCACAGGGAGCCATTTTACCTCTAGGTTCCTCTTTTCTTCTTAACCTCCAGCACATTTGTCCTTACATTCTTAACTCTTAATATTCTTGTCATCAGTTTTTTTCTACTTTTCATCCCTCCCTAACTTGATGATAGATAGACTCGGGGAAGCTATCAAATTGTATTTTCTTCTTCATCTGATAAATGAATGAATCACTCACCAGACTTTTATCACTCTAATGTAAGTGTTTAATGAACCAAGTGACTTGGATGGGAAATGGGAAGAGGGTAACTTGCCTTTTATTTTTTTGTTTCAGGCTTTGATGGAGCAGTTAATTAGAAATACCATGAATCCTTACAACAGATTTATGAGGAGGAGACGATTCTTTTTTTTACTCTTAAGTCATGGTCTGGTCCCTGGTCATGATTTGGTATCCCTTATGCACATTTCAATCTTGCTTTGTATTTTTTTTTTTTCAACCATGTAGTACCTCTTAATCTTTACACTTCAAACTTTATTCCTGATATTTAAGCACTAGTGGATTTGTTAGACAGCATGCTTTATCTGTAGCATATTAGATTGATTTTTCTATTTGCTGGAGTTATTCTTTGTGATAGATTCTCTTCACTGTAAACTGTTTGTATCTTCATGTAGACTAGGAATAATTCTTCACACACATACATACATGCATACATATATATATTTAATATATGTTATATATATTTAATATATATGTTTTTTTCTGAAGTTCTTGATTTCATTTTTTTTAAATTGCAACAAGACTAAATTATCTGCATAAAATTCAAAAAAGCTGCTTGAAGTCCTTATAAATGTTAGACCCCTTTTAGGCATAAATTTTCATGGATGGCTCTTGAGGGTTCTTTAGAAATGGTCTGGTGGATTCAACAGTAGATAATAAAGCCCACACAGACAAAGTTCCCATTCTTTGTTGTGGTAAGATATTTATCTAATTGACACGTCATTAATTTTTAAAAAAGGTATGTTAATCATTAAAACGTAAGATTGTAAGACAAAGTAGTGCACTCCAAAAGTAATATTTAAGTGTGTAATACAAATAAATACATGTATGTTAATTTTATTTATATAATTGTTCCTCAGAGAGGGAAATATTATTCCAAACTAAAAGTATACTTGATGAAAACAGAAGCATGGAAAGTTGTTTTTCCTTAAGTCAGGGTTAGATATCTAAATTCACAAAGTTATTGGGAGCTAAGAGTCTTAAGCATGTCAGAAGATGAAAGTGCTTAGATTTATATGGACAATTAAAGACTTAGGTTTCTAAATATAGGTGCAGAAGTAATAACATCTAAGACAATTTTTCAACATTACAGGTATTTATTCCATTTAACAAAATGCTCAGAAATTTATGCTCAATTAAGCTCCAAGGATGATTTATCCATTTGAATTTTAAGCACTATATATTAATTTGTGATTTTTGGTGATTTGTCTGGTTTTGTTTGCATTTGAAAAAAAATACCTGCTTTAAAGGAAATAGTTTTTGGTAGCGGCACAATTTCCCGTGAAACTGAGTGTCTAACTTAGTATCATCTGACATCTTCAGGTGCCTCACCAGATGAAAGCTGATGTAGTATGTTGGAAAAACCAACGGGAAATTGTGGCCCCGAGTCTCAAAGGTCACACAGAGTGAGTTTTAGTCCTTGAGGTAATAATTAACTTTGCTCTCTTCCTGTATACTTCCTTCAGTGAAGTTCCATGGTGTGCAGAGAGCAGGCTCAGTGCTGTCCTAGAAAGCTTTCAGCTCATTCCAGCTGCTTTGGGCATCATGCCGCTCTTTGCACAACTCTTCACAATGTAAGGGCCAGGGCTTAGCAAATTGATTTGAACCATTACACTGCAGCTGTCTGAAGTGGTCTCAAGGCTGCCCCTCCTGACTCCTGTCCCTCCCCACACTTACTCAGGCAATGGGACAAGAGACAGGGTCAGCTAATGGCCGTGAGTGTCCCTCACAAGGGCTGGTGTGAGTCCTCTTGTCTCCTCCCCATCTGTTCCTTGGTCCAGGAGTAGAGCTTCCTGCCAACTGTGTGCCTAGATTTGAAATTTCAGTGAAATAGTTTTAAGAAATCCTTGTTTTCAGACAGAAGTGTGGTTGTTAGGGGTGCAGTATGCTTCCTTTTTTGTTTCAATTACAATTCCAATAATTCTAGATGCCGTGTTGAAATAAATGAGTGAATGTTGTAAAAATTACTACCTGCCTATTGTTCCTCGGTGAACAGGGCCCACCTGATTATAGATGAGCATCTAAGACTGGGGGATGGCAGGTAAATACTTGCCTTCCTCTTGTAACTTCTCTCTCTAAAAAAGCTACTGCCAAACTTCATGGCTCTGAAAGTGGGTTTTTGAAGTTCCCAAGACAATCTCGGGGAACTTTACAACTTCTGTTCAAATTATGCATCATCTGCGGCTCATGAGGCTGATGTTTGCTCACCACAATGGTGCCACTGTGCACTGTCAATGAGTAATTGTGCCATTATAAAGCAAAACCCAGAATACCTTCCTGAATTTCACAGCCTACTTAACAGCAAAAATCATTTGAACTGCTCTAATTATCAGATGAATTCCTCACTCCCGTAGATGCTGTGAAGAGAGAACCTGTGAGCTCATTGCTGGACCGGCTCTGTCTTTTGGAGCAGCAGCTTGATTGCACTTCCTTTCTCAAGGGCCATCGTTAGACTGTCATTATTGATTTGCATTAAGGATGCATTGTGCTTACCAGAGATTCCCAGCATGATCCATGAACATATCATAGCTTCTAATCAATCCTATTCTTGTCCTTCTACTGCGCTTCACTTTCTATGCAGCTTAACACCTCAATAGAAATTGGCTTTTTTTCTTACTCTCTTTAAGGAACTGAGCTGATTGCCTGAAATTATCTTGCCTGATAATTACCTGTTACCTGTTAAGTCTGTTGCCCATATAGTAAAACCTTGGATTTCGCAGTGGCTCCCTATACAAGTAAGGCATTCATGGGTTGTAAAGACAGTCCAAGAAAACTGCCGTATATGGAGAGAAAACTGGAAAAATTCTAAGTTGTACAGTAGTAATTGTGTCTGTATCTGCACAGCAGTATTAGAGGTGAGGAGGCATCAGATGGTGTAAGCAACATACTCAGCATCAAGTTCAGGTAGTACAGCAGCCTGGAAAGGAGACATTTCCTTTTTGTACTTTGATTCAAAAAATTGGAGCTTGGAAATTCCTTAGGTAGTGTAGATTTCATGCTTCCCAAAATGCACAATATGAACTTATGTGCACATGTCACCTTCATTGATATCTGCAACCAATTATATATACACACAAAAATAGATAATCCTACCTCTTCATATTTCTTAGCCTTCGTGTTTATAGCTGTTGATTTTTATTTACCACAAGAATATACTTTTATGTATTTTAATTCTCAGCAGAGAAAGAAATTGCCCCTATTTTAGTGTAATGCATCATTCCTAAATCCGAACATTGCACCTCTCTTTTTAACATTCCTAATTCTAACTTCATTTCTCAGACTGCTAGACTGTCACTAAACACAGAACTGCTTTTAAATGCATAATTGGTATCATTACCACTGGGGCTCTGATGTGTAATTACAAAAACAGCAGGAAATGGGCTCCCAAATAGTTAACTCTAAACAGATGGGCAAAACAAGGTAAAGGGAGGGGCTTCACCTGGACCATGATACTAAATGTTTCCCATGAGGTTTGCAGCTTCCTCAGGAAAGTGGCCTCCTCAAGCTCCTTTTGATTTTGTATCTACAGAATGTGAGTATGTTATTAGACTTTAGGGTGCTTTACTGTCTTGTCCCTTCTTGAAATACAGCCCCTCCACCCCCAACATCAGCAATGGGGAATACTGTGGTTTAGAGGAACCTCCAGTTTGAAGGCTGCACAAACAGTCCCAGATGAAAAATTCTGCACATTTTATATAGTCAAACGTGCTTTATAAGGCATTTTTAGTTTAATTTTCAATGTGCGTGGTGCTTAGATATATTCTTATACTAAAATGTAAAATTTCTACCTGAAAATTTACTACCTTGGACATCTGCATTAGAAGACAGAGAGGTATAATCTGGAAATGACAAAGTGGATTTAATGCAATTCAAATATTATAGAGTGTGGTGCTGCTTTTGAGTAGGAAAGTTTCATTTATATTTTGTTAAATTGGACAAATTATATAAATCTAAACCATTTTATTAGGTTCTAAATTTTCTATTAGTCTTATTCACACTAATGTAATAGCTCATTTTTTTTTTAACAGGAACCACTCTTAAATTAGTTCCTTTTTTTGCTTTCTGGGATGGAGATGTTATCATCATGTTTACAGTGTAGTCTTGTAGACAAATATCAACTCTTTCTGAGCGGAAAAATACCTGAGTGCAGTGAAACCCAAACTACATGAGCTCCCTTCTTAGTGGAAGTCCTGGAGAAGGCATGAGCTAAACAGATGTTGTACTTCACGTATTTAGAGAATTGACAAAACCAAATAAAACTACCGACAATTTAGTGCTCTGTCTCCCCATGGGATGACACTTAAGTGTTAGAATGTCCTTTAATTTCATTGAGTGCAATACATACAGTGAAAATGCTCCAGTGGGTTTCTAGCAGAGACAAATAACTGGACACACTGTTTATAAAATTCACATAACAATAAATGGTAAGCCTGCACCATACAAGTGAACCAGGAATATAAATTTAATATACTTGCATCATTTGGGTCACCCAGTACAGTCACAGTATTGACTGGAGCTCAGACAGATTAGGTCTAGATTTAATATCTAGCTGTTCATTTTTATGTTGCTGCTCACAATTCAAAACCTCATAGCTAGAAGATATTCTTAGGTCCTGTTGAGGGAAAAAAAAATCGTGCAACTTCATGAAAGTTTTGCTGCATTCTACTTATCTTGTAGAAATTGTCTGCTGTGCAGTCTTTTTTCTCCAGTTAAAAGCCTGATATCAAGTCTTCTCCTTCCTTTGATTCTGAAAAGCCTTTTAGTGAAATTTTAACTATCTGTTTGAATCCACAAGTGAAATTTTGACCTCAATGAAGTTATTCCCGCAGGATGCCACTTTTCCAGGTGGTATTTTTCCAAAAGTAATTTCTGACTTTTTGACTTTTTCTTTATATGTGGAGCTGGACTAATCTAGTAGAACCAGTTTTTTCCAAAGGAAAAAAAACCTTTCCAATTTGTGAAGCTTCTCTCTGGGTATGCAAGAGTTGTAGGCATGGGAAGGGAAGCAGTATTTAGGAGAAATAAATGGAGTTGTATTAATGGGAGGAGGGGAAGGCATGAGCATTTGCACATACTGTTTTAGTATTTTGCAGTGTAATGTTATTATCACAGAAAGGTAATGACAGTATTTAATAACAAATAAGAAAGGTCTGATTTTGACAGGAACAAATCTATTTCAGATAGCATAAGAAGGGGTTGAGAGGGCCCTCAAGTCCAATATACTTTGATGAAGACGATAGGGAATGCCAAAGTAAGAAAAGAGCAATGTTTTAGTCCGTCTGTGTACCATCACACCTTCCAGCAGTGCAGGTTTTAAAGGCTTCTTAGAATAAGATAGTGCCTTTGTGTTTAACAAACCTGGTTTAATGGATTTTTCTTTATGATTTTGAAGCCTTTAAATGTTTTAATGTTAATGCAAATCTGGGACACCACCCTGCACTCCTTTTTTTCTTTTTTTTTTCTGTTAGTTAAGTTAGCATAGTTTTTTCCAATGAACATTACTTCACATTTATCAATATTGAACATCACCTGCTATTGTACCACAGTTGCTCAATACTGTGAGATCTGTCTGGATTCTTTGTTGTCCATTTTCATGTTTACTCAATTGAATTATTTAGCACAATACACAAACTTTGCCTCTCTGCTCTTCATCAACTTTCCTTGACACTGTATGAATATGTCAAAATGCAGAGCCCAGGAGATTAGTGCAGATACCAGGATATTATTAATATCCTGCTAATATGAAACTGTTTCTTTCTTCTTATCATTTTTGTCCTTTAACATTGGTTATCTAGAAAATAATTTTTCCTTACATGCCATGACACCTTATACTATTTGTGACTTTAATCTAGAAGAGGCACGTTGCTTCCCCCTGTAATTATGCATTTAGCAGCAGAGCTGATAATTCTATTTAACCTCAGCCTGTTTCTTGAAGGTTGTGTATGGGTAGAAAACATGCACCCGTGAACCGTGCATGTTTTCTACCCAACCTCTTGGAATTAAGAAAGGAAACCTTAATCATAAATCCTGAGCATTCAATAATCAGTCACTTGCAGAGTTGGAGTTGTCATATCAAATGAAGATTTTTGGAAATGCTGCTTGAGATTCCTACAGAATTTCAATTTTCCACTTTTTAAATCCAGAAGTTTGCCTGGAACATAAATTCTGCAATATAGCACTTTTTATATGTGCATAAATATCTTCAGATTCCCAATTTTTTTCTGTTAAATGGAGTACCTTACAATAAAAATATTGTAAATAAGAAGTAACATGCATTTCAATTGTATGAAGGCTCTGAATTCATACAATATTAATGAAGGTTTTGATTAATATTTCCACATAAAACTAAAGGACACAAAGTAAAGCCTTTTTTAGTAGCTCCCCCATTCCTGTTTCTGCATTTTAATGAAAAGTTTTTTAATATTTAAAATACATTTAAAGCCTCAAGTGTATAGGAAAGCTATGTAGTTAAAAAAAGATAGGGAATTTTATTAGGCAGACCTATTTGAAAAAAAGGATGAATGTCATCTTAATAATGCCAATGACAAACTCTGCAACTTGCGACATAATTGAAGATCTAAAAATGTATTTTGCAACTGTATCCTGTACCAAAAGGAACAAAGTCAGCAGCCAAATTATTTTCTCATGCTTAGACATTGCAGACAAATCACTGCTGATTTATTCAGGAATACTTTATTCAATACCATATCTTTTGTTAAATATTGTAACATGACATTTGTTGGGCTAGTGATGTGCCATGGGACTATAATAAATCAAGTAATGTGTTCCTGTTAACTGAATGAAGTGTTTTAATACGGCAGCCTGATTCACATGGACGTTTGAGTTTGATTTGAATATTGTGCTGTATAAGAAGGAACTGTGCCCAATAGAGTTTTGATTGGGAATTTTCTAATGGATTAAATCACAGGAGGAGAAGCACACAGCCAGTACAGATTTGACACTTAGTGAGAAAAGTCCCTGGAAACAAACAGCCAGGTAGGAAAAAAACCAAGGAATACTTTTTATTCCTGCTCAGTGCATCCAGGCACAGAGTGCTCCAAACTCCCTTGATTTGTATTTAAATTAGATAAGTCTGCTTTTAACAGCCAGAAGCCAACCCGTTCATTCAGTAAGGTCACAGATAGCTTTAAAATAAAATTCATGGTGTTGTAATCTGGTGGTGAATTGTAGTTTGCTTAGCAAGGGAATATGATGATTTGATACATTTATACTAGCCAAAAGTCCCTCTTTAAAAGTTGGAATAGCTACAGTTAGATTTACCTTATAAAACTGGTCAACTTAGATGGCCTTCAAGTTCCTTATTCAGTTGTTTCTTCTTTACCTCCATCAATACTTAGGCAGGGAATAAACTTTCTATCTCTTTCTCCTGGTTACTGACAAGTTGGCCTCTTCCTTTTCCCTAATTCTTGGGTGTGAGTTCTGCGTAACTCACATGGGTGGAAGAAAGGTAGGAGAAATTTGTCTCTGTGGATACCGTATTCCCAAGTTCACTTGACCTCTGCACTGTGTCTTCCTTGTTCCGTGCTTATTCTAGATAAAATGAGAACTACAAATCTGTGGAAACAGAATTTTTCAGGGTTTTTTTACAGGTCAAAAAGCTCTGTGTTTTGTCCTCTGGATGTAAAGTGATTGACTTGTTTTACCCAGTATAAACTGCACTAACGAGATATTGATTTCAGTTGATTTTGTATCTTCATGGAACTCCTATAAAAATCAGACCTTGATTGTGGAAATTTGAGTAAGTGGAAATGCATGTACTTGAAATCTGTGGCCTTGTTTGTAAGCACAGGTCTTTTACTTGCTCATGTTCATCAAATGTGTATTAATACATGTATGTGTATGTGCATTCATGTAAGATTCTATTTAAATTATTTTGAGATGTTGAGGGGAGGTTTGCGCCTGGTTCTTAATTTTAATACTCCATTGTAATGTACCACATCAGAAGTGCATAAGTATGATGAGAAGTGGGTGTATGTAATTCCTTTTACATATCCTCATGCTTTTTTTATCTTCATTTATTCCAGTGGCTGAAGTCAGTGAAACTACTCGCATAAATAATATGTGTAGTATTTGGCTGCAAGATTTAGCAACATATTTGTAAATGACTGTGGTCAAACACTTTAAACCACAGCCTTCCAAACTTGACATTGCTGCAAGGTGGAATGTAGTTATCAAGTGTATCACTTTTCTTTCTCAAAGAGCTTTGCACCTCTGTAATTATATCTGATAAGTTACAAAATTTGATGTTCCACAAGCCTAATTTCTTTCTATATGGTCTTATCTTCACTTTCTTTCCCTCACTGCTGCGCCCACATTTGTGGTCAGTATGACTTTCCTACCAGCAATAATGAAGGAATTTATTTCTGAGCCCTGATAAGCACTGTGTGAAAAGAGCAATTACTGTGCAACACTCTTTGTACTAACAAGTTATTCAGAAGATAATCTCTGTACTTTGCTGATTTCTCCAGTTTGTGTGCAGCAAAGCTGTAGTAAAGGCAGGGTGAAAGAGAGCACCAGCTAGCTGGTAAATACTTGCAAGATCTACCATATGCATACTCCACTGCTACCACCCCCGGAAAAAGATTGCTGGCAGCAGCATAGCAGTGACTAATTAAGAGTCTGAGGAATGAAGTAGGTGCAGCTATAGCTCTGTTCATAAGTCTTGGACTGACATCTAAACCCAGATAATATAAACTGAAAAAATCCAGGTGCCTGGCAGCTGCGCTAGAGTAGGATTAAGCAAGATCCTCCTTGGCAAGGGAGGGATGTTACACCTCAGCCCTGGAGAAGTGTGGCAATCCAAGCTTTATAATTCTTCAGCCAAGGCTGTCCGTTAGCTATTCAGGTTATTGGGGGCTGAAAAGCAGTGGGGTGGTCCCATTCTTTTACAGCATTTTTGATGGTTCCCATCAGTTTCTGACACAGTGGAGTGGAGCAGCCTTCCCTGCCTCTTAAAACTTTCACTGTGATTTCTTCCTTGTCTTAAGGCATCCTGGTGTTTTGCAGGCTAATTCATTGTTTTGTCTTGAGAGCAAACTGCTATCTACATTTCCTTTTCTTTTTTTTTTCCTAACTGCATGCCTGATTCTTTACTTTTACAGTGTCTTTTCCTGTCTTCACTGCAGTCAGAATTATTTTGTGTTTCATTTTGACTAATCTTTTTTTTTTCTTTTTTTATCTTTTTTTTTTTTTTTTTGGTGGTAAAGGAAACTCTCCATATTGGATGACATTTATGGCAAATCATGAAATTGCAGTGTTTCTGTCTCCATTAAAGTTAAAAGTGTTGGGTTTATAGCCTCTTTTTGGATTGTTGTTAGATATCTTATGTTGCCTCTTTACTGTAAATGACTTTTATTTGTCTGACTGTAGATGAAGAATTAGTATATATTTTCCTTAAATAGTTTTGGATGAAAATGCCTCACTGTGAGACAGAACTGCAGTTATGTAAACTTCTTAGTTTTATTGGTACTATAAATTTAAAATCTGTCCTTTCACAGTGCTTAGAGAATTTCCTCCTACAGGCTTCACAAACTTTTACACTGACTAAATTGGAGGCAGCCTGAGTCCAAGAGATCCACTTGGAAATTTTCCTTGTGCATGGGGTTTTTTATTAGAGACAGAATATCAGCAATGAGCTTTTCTTTCAGCCTACGGTTAAATCCCAGCTCAGGCCCTACTGCAGAAATTACAACTACTTGATGGGTTTCTAGGAGCTTGTGCAAAAGAGGTTGGTGCTCTCCACCCACCGAAAACAGGAAAAAATAAGTCTTTTTTCTTCAAATATTACTGCCTCATCTTTTTGCGGACAACTGATTCCAGGAAGGGTGCTAGACACAGAAGCTGTCTCCTCATTCAAGAGCCTAATGCACAGATGTACTGTGAGACAAGCTTGTACCCACTCTAGCAAAGATCTGGAGATGAGATTTTTCACTCCTACCTGTAAGCCCCTTGCTGTGTTTAGGTCATTCTTCTACATATTGTTCACAAAATTGTCTACTCCTACTTGCAAAAAAAAAAAGCAAAATCTTCCTCATATGCTGAAGCAATCTGTGTTCAAAAGTAAAGTGCAAAACTCAGTCAAATAGTAGCTCAACAAAGTAAAAGCCAGTGTAATGCATGGTTAGTGGACAGTGCTGTTTAAAGGATGGTAACACAAATGTACTGCTGGAAGTTATACTTTTAACTCTCTCCAGACAGTAGCATTTGAGGGCTGACCCTCTCATTTTCTGATGCAGTTTGTGGTTTGTTTGTCTATCCCCCACACGAGCTCAGAACTGCCTGGCATTATTCAGATCAGGAGAGCTCCTGGTCTCTTAAGCTGATTTGAAATGCCTGCCAGAAGAAACACAAGCAAACAGCTAAACTAATGACCAAGTTACCTGTCATTGCAGATTTAGTGTTATAAGCCTGTTTGATTAGGTCATTTATTGGGAAATGCCAGGTTGTCTGCTTCTGGCTAAAATTAGAGGTCTGCTTTTCCAGATACAGGGCTGTGTCACCTCAAGAGAAAGGTTGGGAACAGAAAGGTCAGTGTTTACTTAAGAAAAAAGATAAATCAGTGGGGTGAGCTGAAAAATCATGCACCTAAAGAAATTTAGGTAAACTAACTTTGAGAGGAGGGAGAAAAGGAGTTTGCAATACTAAAGTTTAGTCTTTCATATATATATATATATATATACATATAGTATCAGATATCTACTTCAGTCTATTAAATCAAATTAAATATGTAAAAAACTACATTTCACTATCTGCAGTCAAACTGGGTAATATTTGACTTTATGCTATTCTGTTTTGATAAGGAAAGAGACCCCATATCAAAGTAATAATGCCTAGAATCTCCATTAGCCATTTTTATACCCATCTACAAACACAGACATCAGTCACTTCCTTGTAAAGGTAACAGAAGTGTAAACCTCAGCACTGTCAATTAAAATGTATCTCTGGTTTTTTTCTTGGTTTTTTTGTGTCATGAATTTGGGCTCCACTTCCTTACATGATGATAAAATGGCATTATGTTGGTGAAATGTATGATATAAACCAAGGAATTTTTTCACTTTATTATTTTTCTTCTGTCTGAGTTATACTTATCAGAGAATGCAATAACTGAATTGCCTGATAACCTAGCAGAGCAGGCAAGGTATATAATCTTTTTCATTCATTGGAAAATTTAGTAAGATAAGAGTTTTTCTAAAGTGTATCTTAGACCAACAAATATTTTTTTACAGTCTTTTTAGAAGCATTGGATTTTTCTTTTTTATTTCCAAGTTAGTTGATGCTGAAACATTAGTGTCAAGGGAACACGCGTTTTGGAAACATCAAGGGCACTTTTATCTGTGTGCTGTGAAACTTTTGTCATGGAAAATGTGAAAGCTGCTTTTGGTATATTTTCTGGCTCTATTCCTTGTGATAAAAAAAGAAAGGTGTCTTGCCTCATAAAAATATTCTGAGATGATAACAGGAATAATAAATGGTTCAGAGATCTGAAAGCTTGCAAACCTTGACTATAAAATACATGTTTTGTGTGCCCATGGTCTACATTTACACAGAAGACCACAAATTTTGTGTGTGCTGCTTGCCAAGACAGCATTACAATAAGTCCTTTAAGAAATAAAAGTTTGTTTAATGAACAATAAATCTAGAAGGAAAAAAATAGCTTTAGTCAAAAACCTACAAAGTTCAGGTTTTACATCCTTATGTTTTTGCATAGTCATGGCTTGTGGAAGTTCTTGCTCCATCCTCCTTAAGATACCCATGTTCCCATATTTTTTAAAAAGCTATTAATATTTTTCCTGTCTGAGTGTGGCTCATAAATCTCTATTCCAAGTTCTGCAATCCCATGGATGCATATGTAAAAGCAGTCTACTGGAGAGATGTGCAGCAAACTGGAGGAAATAAGTGCTGCTTATTTATTTCTGGAGTGAGGGGAAGGACTTTTTCCCCTCAGCTTTTTCAGTGAAAGGAAGGTGAGGCAACTCACCTTTATCAGTGAACTGAAATAATGGGGGGGAGGGGTGGAGGGGGTTAACATTTATTTAAAACTATTTGGGCTTCTGAACTTGATTCAGCAGTCAGTGAGGTAGGCAAATAATGTTGGAGTATATGTTTCATGTTTTATAGTTTCTGAAGGCACAAGGCTGTTTATGAGGGATTTAAGTTTCAAGTAGGGATGTTGGAAATAACAGGACCCAATTCAGATAAACAGTTAAGGCTAAGTTTAAATTTATCCTTACTAAAAATAATAGTAGAACAATGGAACATGCTTAGTTGTTTAAAATATGTTGAAGTTGGAATAGCTTAATCAGCCTTGTGTGGTATCTGTATCCTGCGTAAAGATAGTTTCCTAAATAAGATCTGTAGATGAGGCTTGAACATCAGTGATGTTCTGGCAGTGTACTGTGATTCGGCATGTGGGTCTTTGGTTTTGTAGAATAAGAACTACTGTATAAAGTCAGACTAAAAATAATCCCAGCTCTGTGTGTGACCACATGGTTACCGACCCACTGCGGTATTGGGTGGCAAGGAAGAAGTTTTAGGAAAAAGTAGAAATGTCTGCCTGCAGTCCAGCCTTGTGCTCTGTAGATATTTGGAGCAAGAGTATGGGGCTGGAATATGCTTATTTACTCTACCTGTCTTAGTGTTGGCAAATGACCTTGTAAGTACTAAAGTGACACTAAGAATATGAAAAAGAAATTTTTCTGGAGGTAGTGCTTGTCCATTTTTAATATTGTTGGTATGGTACAAGATGACCCTTTTCCAACCAAAGCCAAGTAATGTGCTTTTTTGGTTTTAATTGTGGCAATTGACTTTGAGTTCAAATAAATGTTGTTACTGCTGTGATTCTTAGGTTACCATCTTCTAATTATCCCAGTCTGAAAAGCACTTGAGTCTTTTGACACTTCCTTATTTTTAAGTGGAGGCTAAAATTCCAGTGACATCCGTGACATTTTGGTAGATAGGAGCCAAGCCCGTTGTTGCCTTTTATTATGTTCCTGAATAATATCCATTGCTTTCTGCAGGGGTGGAGAGATCATGTCTAGCAGACAGCAGGAAATAAGACAGGCAAGACTAAGGGATGTAAAAAATTAATAGAGTTATAGCCCCAAAGAAGACATAAATAATATTGTCAGGGTAGAGAAGAATTTGGGGATAAACAAAACAAAGGTAAGCCAAACAAGATTAAGTGTTAAGTCAGTTAAATAATTCACCAATTAAATTCATGTCTCAAACACAGAGGTTTAGAATAATTGTTAGAACAGATGCTTCTAAGCTTTATATTGAGATTAGTTCTAGGTAAAACTTGTATCACAGGATGCATATATAATACGAAAGATGCATTGTTTTTATTAAACACTTTATTACAAAATTATTTGAAAATTAGAAAACATTATCAAAATAGTCTCACAAACATGTATGTTACACTCTTGATTAATCTGTTTGTCAGTCAACTGAAAAACTGTAAATCAATGTTAATTAGGTCAGAAGAAAATTAAAACAAAATAAATCCAAAGTTTCACAGAGAAGGTGAAGTGAAAATTAATTATGCTCTTATTCTTTTTTTTGCACCTTATTCTCTTGCTACTTCTTAGGTGAAGTGATTTAAGTCTGTTGTGTCTGAGAAACACTTTAAATGTGTCCTTTTTGAAAAATATGTCTATAGCCTGCATTATGGTCTTATGACACTTTGAAATAGATGGAGCACTCTCACTTTTAAAGATGCTTTAAGGCTCTTTTCAAATCCTTAAAAGTCAATTCTCTAGATTCAGGCCAGTGCTATCAAGAGTGGGAATAAATCAGAGAATCTGGATTTATGTCTCAAACTCTCAGGAGGGGAAATTCTCCCAAGAAACTCTGCATGTGACAGGTTTTAGCTCCATAATGTTTTCTGCATCCTGGCAAAAATCCCTCTGAAATGAAGAGAAGAAAAGGCAGCAGGAGTTTTAATATCAGATTTTCAATATAAAGGAGTATTTTTAATCTACACCCATATCCAGTTGCAAAAAATAATACTCCATGAAAATCCATGGAAAGGCTGCTTCTTAATAGGTGTCCTATAATTTCATTTAGCTCTTAGCATCATTCAGTATGCTGAAAGAGACCAGGAAACACATCAAAGAAATTATGTGAAGAAGAGCATCATATGATACGTGTCCAGCTGTTCCTCTAGTCCCACCACCATAATGAGATTACTGTTGCAAGTAAGAGTTGGTGCAATGAAGTCTATTATTATTCTAGAATAGAGATTGCTCAGTCTTTGTGAAATTAGCATCCATATTGACAAATTATACAGAACTGGCAAGCTGCATCTCATTTACATGTAAACTGTCTTTACTTTTCCAAGTAAAATAAATACTTCTAGGGTCAGACACTCATGCTAGAGATTGTCATAGCTCCAATTCCATTTTACATCACTGGGGACTTGCTCCTCTGCCAACAACAGAGTTAAGTAAATGAATTAATTTAACTCTTATCTGTGTTCATTTGATAATAGCATGTCTACAGTTCAGAAACTAATCCTTCACCTCCAGGATAGCCATGGGCACTGTTGCAGACAATATTTTCAGCCTCTCCACTGCAAGACTTGCTTTAAAATTTTGCAGTTGAAAATACTTTCACTTCTGTTGACAACCTGCCTATTCATTTTATTATTGTCATTGCTTTCCCTCAGGCTCTGCCAAGAAGCTTGCACTTGCAGTTTGATCAAATTACATGCTTTTTCTTGATGTGAACATGTAAAACATCACTGCACTTTGCTCAGGAAATGACAACAGATTACACAATGTCCCATGTTTACGTCACTGATTTGAATCCTGTCCAAGCCACTGGTGACTGACTGTCATCCTTAAATAACCCTCATGAAACTGGAGAGAGTCTTAATCATTTTAATTTTATAAATGAAATATTTCCTGAATGTGAATGAGGAAAATTTAAAAATCCACATCATTGAATATAGCATAGTTGAGCTGCAGCTGAGCTTGAGTGGAAAGGAAAATATTTCCAGCAGATGAACTGTAAGGCAGCACTTGATTGACAGTGACATCTCAAAATGGTTGAGGAACAGACATTTCTCCTTCTTGTATTTTAATTCACTGAATGAGAGCCTTAGTTCTTCTCCCAGTCACCATTATGATGATAATATCAGCACTCATTAAGAATCCAAACACAACATTGATAATCATAATAATGCTATCATGTAATAAATAGCAGAGGTAGTAATTTACATTAAAAGTGCTAATATCAATTGCCTCTAATAATGAAAGTATCTCAATAAACATGCTAATAATACTCTTCCCCAACCCCTTTTAGAAGCTCCAAAGAGAAGTAAACCCAGTATATCCTAGTTGCTTTTACATCAAGCTTTGAAGTAAGACCATCAACTCTAAGCACACAAAGCAGTTATGTGACAAAAATGCAGTCAAGAAATCATTTAAGGTCATGTTTGAATGATTTAGTGTGTCTATATTTAAAAAAAAAAATCAACATTTTTTAAACTTGTGTTTCATTCCTGTGATTCTACATTTCCATGATATCTGGTCTCAGCATTTTTGCACAACTACTCATTTGATGCCGAGTCATGATTTTCTTCAGTTTTATGAATATTGATCCCTGGGTTTTTTCTCCATCAATATTATTATTTTTAGGGTGTGGAGGACAGAATTTAGTCAATAGCACTGTGTTAAAACAGAAGCACTGTCGAAAATTCTTCGGATTATTTGGTTTCACATTCAAATGAATCAACTTGATATGATTAATAATCTTTGATAATCGCATAGAATTCTCCCAGGTAATTAGGTATGTAAATGTTATTTTTCATATTGGATCATTATTTCTGAGAGTGCATATTATTTGGGATTTCATATATGATGATGGATCATGATTCTGCTAAGAAAGGCATATGACTTCTTGCCAAAATTACCATTGTCCTTGGAAGCTTTCAGAAATTTTCATGGTCTCCAGAGCAATTGATGACATTCATTTTGAGGTACAGATGTAATAGAAATCATCTCGTGTAGATCAGGAATTTATACGTTAAGCACATCTACATTGCATTTTGGTTTGTGTAACTGAACTGAAATTTCTATCACAACTTCTTTTATTAATTTAAAATATTATTGAGTTGTTTATTATAGCACTTAGACTAGTCTCCTATTATGGATACCATAGAATCATAGATTATCCTGACATGGAGTGTGCCCACAAGGATCATTGAGTTCAACTCCTGGTCCAGCACAGCGCACCCCAAGAGTCACACCACATGCCTGAGAGCATTGTCCAAACAGTTCTAGAACTCTGCCAGGCTGGTGCTGTGACCATTGCCCTGGGGAGCCTGTTCCAGTGCCCAAACACCCTTTTGGTGAAGAACCTTTTCCTGATATCCAACCTAAACCTCTTCTGACACAGCCTCAGGCCATTCCCTCAGGTTCTGTCCCTGATCACCACGGAGAAAAGATCAGTGCCTGCCCGTCCTCTTCCCCTCGTGAGGAAGCTGTAGACTGTGATAAGGTGTCCCCTCAGTCTCTTGTAATAAACCATGTAATTTAAAGAACCAAAAGGTTGAAAACAACCTAAGAATGTTAGATGTTGTCATGAGTGCTGATGTGAACAGTGCTTTTGTGAATGCTTGCTTGAGTCAGATTAACATGAGATAGTTTTTAGTGGGAGGTAGTGAGGACTACATTTGTCAATATATATGGAAAGAAAAGGGGTGCTCAGACTCCCTAAGAATCATCTCAGGGCATATTTTGTGGCAAATGGAGTGCAGTAATGTCACAAACTTCTAAAAAAGTGGAAAATTTTGGTACAAAGGGGAGTTCTTGATGGTCATTCTGTTCCACTTTTAACTTGGACTTGTAGTTATGTCTCAAATACTTGTGTCTTTCTGCTATTTGTAAAAGTCTATTTCTTTCAAATGGTGAGTAGGTATTTATGAAACTATACTCCTAGTATCTTCAGGAGGTAAGGTAGCTAATGTATCCCAGTTTAGAGAATGAGAAGTCAGGCACTAAGTTCAGAGCTCACTCAAATTGTCGAATCCCTTGATAAGACAGACCAAGATGATGTCACAGTTGGGAATGGGGACATGCAGTAGAGATCACTCAGTCCATCTTCAGAAATGAGATCTATATGTGTTGGACAGCATTAAGAGAAGAATTTTTTCAAGAATTCTTATAATTTTTCTTTCCTTTTGAACCTTACCACTACTGATGTGTTCCTACTGAATTGTGTTTGAAGATCACTTGGAGTGGTGGGAAGCCCTGTGGAAGAGTTGTTTAAACTTCGTCTGTATTGTACTACAGTTCTCACCAGCATCAACCACATCTGTTTGAAATTATGTTTTTATATGAACACTGCATCAAGGAAGAAAGTCTTAGATAGATAGATATATATAGCTTGAAAAGCACAACTTTTAGATAAATGGAAATTCATTCTTCTCATCACAGTTGTCAACATTTTACCTTTGACTATATACATAAGGGGTAAAGGGTTCGTTATATTCCTATGGTTTCAAAAGTAAAAGTGTGAGGTGGAGAGGGAACAGTGATTCTTTAATGTGATGCTGGTGGTAACCCACCCTTTATGGTCTATGACAATGGGTCATAAAAAGACAGGTCGTGATCAAAGGAGATAAAGAAGACTTTTGTCAGGATGTGGAATTTTCAAAAAGTTAGTTGCATCCAGAACTAGTTGGCCAGGACGTTCATCTATTTTTATGGTTTTTTCTTAGGGGCTTTTTTATGCATTTTCAGTTTTTGCAAGAGTATGTCCTTATGTGTGATTCTGATCATTTGGGCAAGATGTGGAAGTTCTGAATCACCCTAAGTTTCCCCTTTGTACCCCACTTGGGACTATGGGCATTGCAAGTGTAGAATCTTCTGTTCTGTGGAAGACATTTGATGTTCATCTTACCTGGTTTTGGAGAAAGACAACATTAGCTCCAGTACAGGAAAATACTAACTCTGCTTCTAACTTATGCTTTATGAGCCCAGTTCCCTTGTGTTTATAGGTTTTGCAGTATTCATGTAGTTGTAACAAGCCAAGAAAAAAATTGTAAATTGGGTTAACTTCATCCCTTATCTATAAATACGAAGTAGATAACTGGTATGGCAGCAGTAAGCTTTATGAGAGGTCTGTGAGAACTAGCAAATTTACAGCTGTGCATCCTGGCTCTGAGCCAGAAGAGTTGGTTGGGGGAATTTTTCTTTTTTTTCCTCTGCAAATTCCCTACACTTGCAGACAAACTGGGATTATACTGATTTCTGCAGCTGCATTGAATTTTATTATTTTATGATACACAGTACCTTTTCTGTCATTTCCTGGGTTTGTTGGGATTTGGGTTTTTGTGTTATTGTCGTCATTGTGCTGTTTCACTGTTGCAGAGGAAGTGATAGCAAATCCATACTAAATGGGTCTGCTTGGCATAAGAGCAAGAGCAAATCCAAGAAGACTGATATTTTTTAAACTCTACATTTTAGAATTGCAGATCTTGAGCTTTAATAATTCGAAGGTTTACAGAATTGTTAACACAAAAAAAAATCAGGAGAAAGTATTTCCATATTTCAACTAATCCCATCCATTTTGGTCCCACTGCACACCCAGTGTTTCTTACGGGATTCCTCTCTTATTGCTATTAACTCATTTTCTGAGTTCTAACAACATTTTGAATGTCTTTCTTATGTATTTGGTCTAGGAATGCTATGCTAAGAGATTCATGGATTAAAACTGAAAAAATTGCTACAAAGATAATATTTTCAGATATTAGTTTGGTTTCAAGTAGTGCTGTAGCCTACAGGCTGCTGGAAATGCTGCAAATGTTGCCAAGCTCATGGCACAGCCCAGAGCTGGAGGGTGGCTTCAAGTCATCCATCATAGCTCACCTTTGCTCTTTGGCCAGGAATTCTCTGGTAAATACTTACGCTGCAGAGTGTTTTCTAATCAGAGAATCCAATAAAGAGTTTCTGACATTCAGTCAAGGCAGAGAAATGCTGAAGTGAATGGTCTGAGGCTCTGCCATGTTCTGTGTTTTATTAATTCTGTCAATACCTAATAGCTATGAACAAATCACAAGGAACTGGGGCATCTCATTCCATGAGGTAATTAATTTACAGAGAATTTTTCAGCCACATTCCTTTAGAATTTGAGAAGAGTAAAGTAAAAATTGGGCTGAGCATCTAAGCCAGAGAACTCTGATCCAAAGATGCCCGAAGTCAGTAGACTTTCATCAGTTCCTTGTCTGATTTGGGACATGAGTGCAAGACAGCTGTTTGCAAAATTCCATTTTAATATGATTTCTGTACTAGCTAAAGAATAGAAAAGGTATTATTTCTACAGTGTCGAAATTTGCTAAATCTTTTGTTCCTCTACATTTAATGAAGAGGCTGTTGTTTTTTAAGATATTAATTCAAATTATGAAGTGTATCTGTGATTGATTTCAAAGAGGAAGAGTTTGAGTTAGAATAAAATAGCCTGCCTGAAGCCTCGAGAAATTACAAATCACTGAGCCAAGCCTACCTCAGGAAAGGCAATTTTATCCTATTCAAAGAGACATTTTTTTCCTTAGGTATTTTACATGAGAGCCCTGCACTCTCTTAAAAAAAAAAAAAAAAAAAAGGGTTTTTGCTTTAAAGAACAAACAGCCATTCCTGAAACTCAAAGAGTTGTTTATCAAAGAAGAAATAGCAAAAACAAAACCAAACCCGTAAAACAATGTTGTGAGTTGGGTTTTTTAATGACTGATTAATAGCAAGCCATAATTGAAGCTGTCAGGAACAACTTCATGTAGTCCACAGGAAATTTCAGGTTTTTAGTGCTAGTGCTAATTCTCTTTAAAGTGCCTTTTTATGGTACAATTGAAAACCATCTCTAAAAAGCCTGCCACACTTTAAATCGCTAATTCTAGTATACTGAGCTGTGAATTAGGACATCTGTCCTCTCCTTTCAAGAAAAGGCACATTAGTAAGGTTTTTTAAAATGTCAAAAGCAGATACTACCAAATTCATCGTCCACCAGAGTTGTAGGACAGTAAGAAGTGACAATGGTGAGTGGAGCTGTTTGCCTATCTCAGAAGTGGTTGAGCCGCCACATGCAAACTTTTCAGTTTGTTTGTTTCCTTGCTGAATTGAGCTTCCTGTTGTAAACAGCATTGAAAGTGGGTCATGACACCTTTAGATCTTCTTTTAATTTTGAGAGTAATTTTTTCCTGCAATCTTTATTTTGCGGAGTTGGAAAAATTTTGCCCTAGTTTAAAAAAAAAAAAAAAAATTAAATGCCAGTCAAAGACAAAAGCTGGAACTTTTCCAGCTAGCAAGTGTGAAATGAGTAAAAAAATAGTAGGAGGGAAACTTGGTAAAAGTTATGCTAAAACACTTCCTACTGTATTACCACTTAAAAAGTAAAAAGGATTTAAAAACATTTCCAAGGTTGAATATGACCCAGAAATTAGAAAGTTACCAATTTATTTAAACACCATCTTTTGTAATTCAAATGATATGTTTGTATGATTTATGATAGTTTATTTTATCCTGAACTGACATCCGGCATGGAAAACTTCAGCCTGTGTAGTTCAAATTGCCAAATCTAGCAAACAAAGAAATGATGCTTCACAGCACAAATGATAGGGTGACCTTAATAATGAATGATTAAAACTCAGTCTATTATGTCTGTCTAAGAATGCATCAATTTATGCTATGATTTTGTATTACAGCTGCTGCTAATTCTGAGGTGCATTTATATTCAAGGAAATTGGCTTGTTTACCTTTTAAGTATTTATATCAGTCTTCAAGAAACTGGACAACTATCACTGATAAAACTTGCAGATAACTTGCAGGAGGAGTTGTCTGCTATAAAAAGCAGTCTGGATTAATTGATAAAATGGGATTTATAGGAAAAGAGGATGGATAATGGATAATACAATTAGAAATTGCTTTGATGAAGGAGAGGCTTTAAACTTTCTATCATTTTTCCTCACTCCATTTATAGAATTTTGCTCTTCCCTTTCAAAGGCATCAACTGCCTCTGCAGCCCATGGACAGGATGTCCTGCCTTGATCCCCAGAGAGCAGATGGAAAGGGCTCCATCGTCCCTCAAAGAACTGAGGTTGCACTGACCAGTCTTTGCTTCACTGGATCCTCTTGCTTGTGCTTTTTGAAGATGCATGTGCTGTCTTCCCTTTTCCAGCCGCTAAGAATTTGCAAACATCAGAGTTTTGTAGCTCCCTCAGCCATATCAGCTATATCCTGTGCAGTTCCATGGACTCATTTTCTTATTTAAGCACATCCTCATTGATTTCCTCGTGTCATATGTAGTACTTCATTCCACCAGATTCTGACATCAGGGGCAGGAGCTGGGAAGCCTGAGAACAGACCCTGACAGTAAAAATCCAGTCAAAGAAAGCATGTTCCTCATCTGCTCCTCTGCTTGTTGTCTCTGGGTCCTCTACCCATTAAGTGGCAAGTCTGTACTTTCCATCACCTTCCACAGACATGTATGGAGAGCCCTTCCTTCAGGGCCTTCATATCCTTACTTCTCCTAGATGCACAGAACATCACTTGTGCAACATCCAGTTTCCTGCCTGCTTCCTGCAGACAGCTGACAGCGTGCCCATTAGCAACTCCCCTGGGCACCCTCTCCAAAAAACAGATCCCTATGTTTTGGTAAAGAGATCAGTAGTCTTGGTGAGAAATCTTGTCATGGTGTTGAGGTTGAAGAGACCATCCTCAGGACTGTCAGGCAGACTGTTTTATGTAAAGAATTGCAATTTGTCTGTGCCATGGTTTGGTCTTCCTGCATTGTTTTCTTTCTAGTCTGTTGTTGTACAACTCCTTTTTGACCTACCTCCATCCTAAGTAATCTATTATTACCAAGGACAGTCAGGCCTACAGGGAAAGGGTTATATCTTTTATAAGACCAAATAATACAGCTGAAAGAAAAACAAGATTTTTGTCTCAGAGGACTTCCATTAGATTTCTGAGCTCAAAGCTCGTTCTCTCCCCTGACTATATTTCTTGGTCTAATAAAAGATATTACTTCTCTTTACAAGCCTAGCAGGTTCATAGAATTACACCAGCAGAGCTACAATGACACTTGTGTATGAGCAAGGAGACAGAAGCCTATACAATTCAAAATAATACATGTTATATATGTTAAGGTTATCTATTCAATGTAGTCGTTCTGAGCATAGTGATGATTAGCACAGGAATAGGCTGGGCTGATTAGAGAATGTTTTTCAAAAGAGATATTAGCCTAATATAGGTTTCTGGAGGTGGGAATAGAAAATGCCAGTGTACTAAAGGTAGGAATAGACCTATTGAAGTGACTTATACCTTGGTTTTAACAGTAAAATAGCATATAAGAAGTCACAGAAAGAAATATTTGGTCAATTCTCTTAGCTACTGAAGTGAGATAATTATAAATACCATTAGCAGGGGGAGAAGGAAATCAGTGAATATTTTCTAGTTTAGTACATTTTTAATAGTGTTCTGAGTTTTCAAATCTGTCTTGAAATCACAAAACCACAAAACAGAAAAGGATGTCAGGGATTTGGACTTAGAACAGCTTGTTTGTGCAAGGACTTAGATCTGCTTGTTCAAGGAATTTAAATTTGCTAAACAGTGATGGTTCCTGAGAGCAGGACTGTCATGTGCTGTGTGATGCTTGTGCTAAGTTACTGTAAATGCTTTCTTAGAAAGTATGTGGTCTGTATTTTCACGGGTTGCAAAACTGATAAGAGTTGAACTGATAAATGCAGATGTTCATGCCAGAAACCAGACGACAGCCCAATCATGGGAAAAAGATGTCCTGTAAGGACAATGTGCCAGGCAAACAAAGCAGCATAGCTTTCTGATTATTGAATGCTTTGGAGAAACTGCCTGTAATCTCCATAAAGGAGCTATTACAGGATATTATTCCATGAATAAATTTGTATATGAAAAATAGATGAATTATTCACTTAGTTTTAGTGCATCTTGCATAGAGGCAATTTATGTTTCCTACAGCAGTACAAATTCTCATTTTAATGAGTGGTTTAATGCAATGAAACGTGAGCTGAGCATAGCTCCCAGGTGTTGTACTAAAAATGGAGACACATTCAGGATCTATTCTAAGAAGAAATATAGTTGCATTTGCAGGGGTAGGGATTGGATTGGATTGGATTCTCATATAGGCTAATGAGGCTTATTTTCACTAAAAATCTCTGGCTTACACCAATCCAGACTCCAGCCTCGATTGCCTTATATTCGGGTTCATGTTTGCAAAACCTGATTGCAAATTAGGAGGGCAATGAAGTGCAGGTTAAATGTGTAACATATAGCTATGTCAACACAGTTAATGAAAGTGGCTAGAGTAAAGTGTTTAAATCAGAACAAATTCTGACAGACTAATAGCATTCAGCTCTGCTTTAGATAATGGATAGATGCCACACCAGGTAATAGGCTCTTTTGGCTTTGTTTGTTTGTTTTGCTTTGTTTTGTTTTGTTTGTCTCTTTAGCCTGAAATGGGAGACTTACAGCATATTACCTGGGATTGCATAAATGGAGGTTAGTTTTGCAGGGAAATTTTATAAGACCATGATATTAAAAATAATAAAAAAAAAAGTTAGAAGAATTATTATGAGGAGTTTGTATTAAAGTCTGAAATTATAGTAAGAATATCTTCTTTCTGAGTTTATGAAAACCATTAACATTCTCCATCAAAACTATAATGGACAAGAGTAGTGCCACCAAGGGTCAGCTTTCAAGCAAGCACTCTTAGTCCTACAGACATTTACACCTTCTCCAGCAGCTGTTAACATTAGGGCCTACTCCTTGAAAGAAGATCAGTGTCCCCAGGCAAACCATGATATTAAAAATTGGCAGATAATGCAGTTGTATACACAGGTGTGTGGAGAAAAGACTCGAGGATTCTGGTTTTGGGCTCCTTCTAGCATTTGGAAAGATGTTATTTTTAAGCCACCCTTCTCAGCTGAAAGAAATTTATTATATGGGAAGAGGCTGGTAAGGTAATTTGAGCCTAACTACTGATTTCTTAATGTACTCTTAAGGCAGACATTTATTTCTTTTTAAAAGTAGTAGATATTTTCAAATGAAAAGATGATTTTAAAATAGGTATCATCCCTTAAAATTAAATCCCAGAAAGACTGGGCTGAGCACAGTATTACTATGTAGCTGATTAAATTATCACTGCCATGTATACCAATATGATCTTAGAAGGATCTTTACAATATCAAACTCACTAAGGAAAATTCTCAGTGGTTTAAATTCTTGGCTTCTTTACCCAACTTCAGCAGTGTGTATGAATCTTTTGTAGGAATATAGTGTTCTAGTAAATATAACTCTCATCATTTGCAAGACAGATTTATCGTGTGTTTCTGTAGTTTTAATTACTAGATATATTTCTAATTTATTTTTGTGGCAAATTCCAGTGTCATTAGAGCAGTAATTTTCATTTGTAACAAACATTTATTTCGGTGATTCAGCTATTTCTAGACAGGGCTTATTAGATGTTGTCATTTAATCTTTTAAACTAATGATTTGCTATTTTCCACAAGGATCTTTTATTTAAGTCTTCAGGTACTCTACAGCATATCATTTGCCATTTGATGTTTATGAAAGCATATGAAATTTACTCACACTCATGTCTCTGTTTCTTTAATGCAGAGGTACCGACTCCTGCATGTGGCTCCAGTGAAGTAGTTACTAATAGATCCTGATAGGATTGAGACACTCTTTAGTGGAGCACTCACTAGTAGTAAACCTAGTGGGCTCCAAGTTTGCACTCAACCATGTATGTTGTCTAGTATGCACAAGTGTAACATAGATACTCTAAATATGTTATGTACAGCTGTGGTAGCTCTATACAGCACTGCCCCCAGCAAAAGCCACTGCACAATCAGAATTACACTGTTCCCGCTGGTAAGGTGATGATGACTCTGAAGTGCCATTGGACACATCATCAAAAGGCCACAGGAGTACAGGTCTGGTTTAAGGACAACCTTTCTGCTACCCAGTGATGAAGCAAATGCCCTCTGGCATATAGAAAAGAATGAAATTGAATGTATTGACTGTGCCGAAGGTGAGTTTATAGTGTTGGTAGTTAGGGAATTGCTTTTGACTGTTATCAGTATAACCTTTGGTTATCAGCATAGAAGTTCATGGCCTTTAGACCAAAGATGATTTCAGTAACAGTCTATTGATGCTAAAGAGGCCTTTGCTTTGCAGTTAAGGCTAGACCATCTGCAGGCCAAACTTTTAGAATTATCTGGAGCCCATTGAGGGAGAGTCTCCAGGTGTGAACCAGACCACATTACTCAAAGATTTCCCAGTGCTCAATGTTCCTGGTATCCATGCTGATCTTTAGGACTCTAGATGATCATACCTCCTCTCGTTGCAGTTGAATTTAGTGGGAAGAAGTTACTTCGTGTAGTTCAGGTTGTTGGCTACAACCATCTCCTCAAATTCACTCTTGACCTTTCTGTTCTCCACTGCCCCAGGTGGCAGGGTCAAAAAAAAGCTCTCAGAGAAAGGTGCTGTTTCTTCTCAGCTGAGGCCTTGTACTGACAACTAACTCTGCTTGGTTACTGCTGTGGTAAATTTTTTTTATTTCTTTACTAATAGTTCTGATTACTAAGAAAGCTTCCCTGTGCTGAAGGAGTGGAAAAAAAACACCCTACAATCTTATTTTCTTCACTACCAAGCTCTCACAAATATATGATCCAGTAAATCACTTGTACTATCTGGTCCGTAATGCAATCAAAGGTGGTGACTCTGTAGCCTTATACTCTGTGAGCATGGATTATACTGGAGTAATATTTTCTAACATTTTGCAGTGGCAAAATGCAACTTTGATTTACTAACCAGTTTCAAGCTGGTAAGTCTGTGACATATCCAACTTAGCAGACCTCTTTTCTTCTGCCAACGCTAAGGATAAATCCTGAATTTTAGAAACACAGTATTGATCTATGTGTAAGCAAAGACTCTTTCCATTTCTGTGTTCCTCATTTAAGCATCCCAGGAATCTGAAGAATCAATGGAAAGCAGTTTGTCATCTAATGCTACTCTAGCTTCGTTGCCATGTTAGCTCCTCTGTAGTGAGAAGCTTGAAGGCAATATTTGAGTAAACGCTTGTTTTGGTTTGTCACTTTTGATCTAAGCTCTCCACTCTTCAGGCACTCTCTGGAGTGCCTTCACATACACTTTTAAAATGGAAATAAATTAAATTGCCCTTTCATGCAAATTTCTCACGGTCCATCAGTTTTTTTCTCTTTCCCTCTCTCTTTCAGCATTCTTTCTCTCTTTCTCTCTTTCAGTATTTACTTTCTGAGCAGCTTTTTCCTAGCCCCTGTGCTTGGGAAACATGTTGCACTAGCATGTATGAAAAGGAGACACTCTTGTCAGATCTTTCATTGTACTGCATTTAAGAAGGAGCTGGCAAACGCTGCTGTGCAGCAGAAAGTGTAAGATACTTGAATGTTGTGTAAGTTTGAACAGCTCCTGGACAGGTACAAATATACATAAAGATAAAGCAATTGTCTGTGCTGAACACTGGTGTGTGTTCTCACAATACCTACGTGCTAATTCCTTTGCTTTTTGTGTTGGCAGTGAGAGGCTGAATGTGTCTGAGGAGACAGAGACCCACAGTCTTTGAGATAAAAATAGTAAACTTATCACAGCTGCCTCTCTTTGGCTTTGTATCTGGTATTTGGAGGAAGTGTTTTCATGTCAGTACATCAGTGCCTTGACTAAGTAAAGGAGGTGTTTTTCTGTGTCGTTTTCTTATTTAGTGTTTCATGGTGAAGTTGAGAATTGTGCAGCAATGACAAAGATGCTAAGTATAAGTATGATATGAAATGAGGTTGTTCTATTTCCAAGGTTTTCAGGACATGTATTTCCATGGTATGTGCATCCTAGGAATGTCCTCTGCCCTTCACCCAAGTCCAGTGAACTCATTTTTTATGCATGAGGAAAACAACCACAGCAGCACTGCCCAGTGAGCATTCAGTAGCTGAATTAATAAACAAATACACTTTTGAGTAAATAGTGCTGAGGTATTGCTGCTTTTAAAATCTTCTAGTCTGCAAAGGAAAAATGGAAATTCCCATATGCTATGCCTGAAAAAAAGTATACTTCATAGCATTGTATTCATATGGAAAGATAACCAGATGTAGTGTTCCTTGATGCATTACTATGAAAGCAGTGTGTGATAATTCTGCTTACACTTCCAAAAAAAACCCTAAAGAGGTGCCACTGAGATTAGTCCAGATGTTCTGCAGCCTCATTGGGCCCCATGTTTACTTAAACATGTATTCCTTGTCAGCTGCCTTTAAAATGAGCAGTGATTTCTTTAGTGCAAGCACAGGTCTGTGCTACTGCTCTGCTACTGCAGTTCCTGGGCTGGAACTACACAGGAGCGTTTCTTTTTCTTCCCAGCTTGGAGAGTGATGAATCTAATACACAATTCTCCATGTAGATTTACTTCCAGAGCTGACTCCCAAACTACTAATTCAGTGGTTATATTGAAGGGGAGATCTTCATTGCAGAAAAGAACAAAACCAAGGTGCTTCTCAGTGTCCATGCTCACTGAGCTGACTGCAGTGCAGTGTGGAGGTGCCCAAGTAGCTCAGCACTGGCAGCACTCTGCTGCAGAAGCAGGGCATTCACCATAGCCCACTTTACTTGGAAGGATTCACTTATGTGGTTTGCTGGACTGGGTTTATTCAGGACGCTGCTCTGTAAACCCACTTCCCTCCAAATGAAACAGGGCTGGGTTTGCTCTGCACTATTAATGTTTGGATTTCTTACTGGAATGCTGCCGCCAGAATTCGTGAGCCCTGCGACAGCAAACAGGTTTTGTTGATATTCTAGTTTGACAAACCATTTCTGAAAATTCAGATCTCAAAAACGTACCTTACTAAGCGGAGGGGAAAGCTGGGAGTCTGCTGAAGAATGTTTGGATACTGCCAGGGAGCTGCTGAGAACTGAAATGTGCTCTCCTGTATTTTCTTGCTACCTGTAGAGAGGGAGTTTCATGCAACCAAGTGGAAAATAGTGCTTTTCATTGTTTTTCACTGAATAGGTTTGATCAAAGGTTTTGTGATGGCATCAAAAGCTTATGTATTGTGATTTAATACAAGCTGGAGTAGCAACCTTGAATAATCTCTGATTTCATAAAGATGCAGTGGTGGACAAAACAGACCAAGTTCATTTATGAAGTTATAAATCCTGATTTCAAGGTTTTCAATTTTCTTCCAGGCCTTACATAACTTAGACAAAAGACATCCTTTTTAACTCTTAATATGCTTATGAGAAAGGAGACAAGCATTTGCAATTAAAAATCAAAGTGACTGTACTTAAACTGCACACAAACCTGAACTTCCTTGGTATTATCAGTTACACTGGAATAATTCAGACATCAGTGAGAAAGCTTCCAGTGTAAAATGAAAGTGATATTCATGGGTTTTACTCTGGCAGTATGAAGAAATTTGTTAGCCAAGGGGTGAAGTCAGTATTGGGTCAAAGAATAGTGTTTTCTGAGTATTTGACTTTAATTGAAATATGAAGGCAATGGGAAAAGAGATGAACATCTGACTCATTATTATCTTTGTCTGACTTTTCTTCAGAGTTGTATAAGTTTATCAGGGGATGGGAGTAAAAAAAACCCAAAACCCAAACCAAAAAAAAACAAAAAAAAAAACCCCACAAACAAACAAAAAAAAAACCAACAACAAAAAAACCAAAACAAAAAAAAAAACCTACGGGAAAAAATCAGGAAAGATGAAAGAAAGGAAACAGGGCTATACAGTAATTTATTTTGTTAAGTCTCATCTCTCTCATAATACAAAAGGAGAAGTAGGAGCTGGGGGGAAGTTTCCTGAGAGGACTGACTGAGAGAAAAGGAGATCCAAGGGCAAAGAGAGAGGGGAAAGGACCCAAAGTGATTTGAAAATTGAGTCAGAGCTGGCTGTAGAGAAAAATTATGTCCCTTGACCAACGCAAACCCTAAAAAAACAAACAAAAACAAACAAAGAAAAAGACATGAAAAAGCCACAGGAAATGGAAAGGAAGATCAAGGGAAAAGAAAGCAGAGAGGACAGAAAGTACACTGGAAGTGCACAGAGAAATGGATGGCAAGAGGTATTGCAGTGTAGAAAAGAGGAAGATAGGGAGTTAGGACAGGTTAGGGAGCTGCTGAGAGTACTGAATTCACAGTAAAAAAAAGGACTAAAGAAGGGAAAACAGGGTATTTCCCAAAGATAAGAAGTGACAGAAGGGAAAAATGATAGATTAAGACCACCAAATTTCAAATGAAAGGGAAAGAAGAAATACAGAAAGTAAGCCAGAAATAAAGAGAGATGTTGTGGGGGAGAAGTCAGGGATCATTAGACACCACTAGCTTGTGGTTCATTTTCTTTGAGATGTGGTGATTTACTATACATTTGGAAAATTATACCATTAGATTCTAGGAGCCTGGCCTAAGCACTAAGCATCAGCTTTCTGAGTAGAGCATGCAGTGGGAGAATACCTATGAAGTCTATGTTGTTTCCCCTGTAAATTCAACATTTGTCAGTGGTCTAAAATACCCAATTATAACTTCTGGCAGCAATCTGGGTCCTTGAGAAAACATTGAGTTAGGAGCTAGTAGGCAAATGAACAGCAGGTTTTCAGCAGGGAACTTTCCATTAGCTTCTTTATTTCAGTTCAGTAAGAAAAGGAAATCTGGGCAGTCCCCAGAGCAAAATATTTTATTAACTCTGTTCAGTGTTATTCTGCCTTGTGCATTGGCTTTGAGGAAAGAAATTCCTACTGAGGTCACTTGCACTTGTGTCTATGATCAGTTAACAAAACAAATAGCCCACCTCAACCGCTGCAATTACAATCCTTAGCACACTGGATATAAAACTAAACTTGAGTATTCACATCCTCCTCACAGCTTGAAAATAACAGAGCAAGTCCAGGAGCAGGCCATTCCTTCTAGGCCAGATAAATTAAGGCAATAAAGCATACTGTACAAAATAATTAACTGAATGCACAGAACTATATGGATTTCACCACACAGAATGTAGGAGAAACAAGTGCTGCTATACATTATCCAATTGTTGAGCACAGTATTTTCTATTGATTTTAACAACTTACTATTTGCTGGCAATTACCTAAGATTTGGTGAAGGCAGCAGTTAAACACAAAGTTTTCCTGCTAATCAATCCTGTTAGGAAATTGCTGTGAAGAGCAAAACTAATGCTTACTTCTTTAATCAAGCCCAGGGTACAAAAGCCCTCAGTTAACCCCTGGCCACCAGGTTTTTTGCAGATTTGACTGATGAACTGTTGGTTGCTGGCTACAGAACTGAACTGAAAGGATTCTTTAACCAGGTAACAGGGCATCTGACTACATTTTATATAAATGACAGTAACATACTGAGAACTATAACATATCTTTTATGGTGTTTCTTCTGAGAGATATAGTCTTTAAGCAATAGGACTTAGTGTCTGATTTCCCAGTTGCTGTTGGACATATTAAACAACAGATGACAAGAGGCATTAGGAATACTATGTGTAAAACAATTTATATGTTGTCCTGCTTGAATTTTTCCTAAACTGGTGTTCTAGAAAATTTTGCAAATGCTGAATCCAGACGTCACCAAACACCACATCCACACCTCCACCTTTTTCTTCATTATTTTTTGTTGTGTGCCCCATTTCAAGTCTGCCCAGCACTCCTGGGAGTTTGAGTCTTCCAGCTGAGTGTCATTTAGTGACAGCTTCATGGGATCTTTTCCATTTTTGTGAATTTAGTATGCTGTGGAATGGAAAAGGGGATTATTAACGCACATTTCTTCAGTTGAAGTTGGACCTTGTAGGAATTCAGTTCCTAAAGCAGGTTGGACCCAGGTGAAAATTGAGGAGGAAGTTTCCAAAGTGCATGTGGGTACTTCAGGCAGGGAGGCTGCTATTTCTGGGGCTCACCAGCTCGCTGTGATCTGCTCTGTCATAGCCATTTCCACTGGAAATGTTTTGTCAGGCTCTCCATCCTAAAGCTAAGATACTGTTGGATTTTTTTTTCTTTAAATGACAGAGAAATAAATGAAAGAGGAGTCAGTGATCCCAATGTCCTTATAGGTTTGGGTTGCAGTTTGCTCTTTCAGATTTCCATTGCACCTCCTGTAAAGTATTTTCTGCTCTTGACCCTTAATAGTGTTGTGGTAATGCAGTCTGAGTTCCCAGTTGGTTGCGTTGGATAAACCAGTTCCTGTATATTTTCTATGTTAATTGAAGTAACAGAACAGTCCAAACTTTGATGTAGTGACAAGCACTTAAGTGTATCAGTATTCTGGTTTTATTCATTTTCTCTGATGGTCCTCAACTGTGACCATACCAGGCCAGTGTATTTTTCTTGGTTAATTGACACAATCTGCATTTTACTGTGCCAGAAAAAGAAGTGGAAGTTCTTAGATATTCAGTAGAGTTCACTGGTTGCATAGGAAGCAGGGGAGGAAAACTGGCTGTAAGCTCTGTCATAAAGGCATTACAGACTTTAATGTTCCAAATTCCTTATAAATAATGAAATTGTAAGTACACATGAAATAGATTTTGCCTACTTTAATATTGATATACAAATGAAAGACCTTCCATAATGCATTGTTCATATAGTCAAAAATTTCTGATGAAGGAGGGAAGTAAAATTTTGGCTTTGCCAGCAAAACAGGAGAACAAAGCCCATTTCAACAATGATGATAGTGAGGATAATAAGCTGGGATGTGGGATGAACAGAAAGAGATTGCAAATTGGATATCAAAGAAAGTAGAAGACTGACAACTTTTCCATCTTCATCATGTTACATCAAACCTAGCAGAGTGAAAGCTGTCATTAGAATAAATAAAAGAAACTGCAACAGTAGTTCAGAGCACTATAAATGATAAATTTCATGTGGTATGAAGATGACAAGCACTGTGCTCAGTAAGAGAGTTCCCATCACCCATCTGCCCAAATCCACCAGAATTAATGTGAGATTCTGTTATTGTCTGATCTGTTCTCTCATTTGAACCGTCAGAGAGAGAACAAAAGAAAAAGGAAGTAACTGCAGAAGCAGCAAATGTTTTGCAAAAGCAGTTAAACGAGACAAAGCTGAAGAGGGAGCTTCATACCACCCCCGTCTCAATGTTGCAGCAGTAGTTACATTTGCTCCTTGCTGCAATGACAAGCTCAAATTGTCATCAATAAATGTTGATTTGTTTTCTCCTAATAACAGTAAGCAGCTCCCACACAAAATCAATTTCAACTTTGTTGGCAGGACACTGCACATTTGTCTTCACCATGACTGAGCTGCATAAAGGAACAATTGAATTGAAAATTAAATGAACAATAATTGAAAATAAAAAGTGCCTTTTTAAAGGAAAATTAGCGCTATGCTGAATTTCCAGAAATGTTATGATGGTGGGGAGGTTTTGCCTTAAAAAAGGTAGGGTTGGGCTAAAAACTTAATTATATAAATATGTGCACATTAATGTACATAATTAAAAGTGGACTTTAACCTCAAAAGGATAAAAAGCCTCTTCAGCAACTTCCTAGGCTTTTAGTTCTGGCAAAAGCAGCAGAGTTTCTGCAGTAATTATACATCCAACACATTTGGATATGCTAATTGGATCTAAGTTCTAATTAGTTTCTTTGTGTGACTAAGAATGACAATCACGGAATTAATTTAATGCAGTTTTGTTCTGAACTTAGTACTGTTTTCACTATTTTTCGTACAGAAAATGTAGCCCAAGAAATGCTTTGCTTTGTAGGATGTCAGTGGTTTGTCACAGACAAAGTACAGTGCAAGTACCTTCACTGCATTTCACTCTGCTGTTGTGGGTGACACACTTCAGCATTTAGGTTATCCACCTCGAAGTGTTGCAGGGCTTTGCCAGGGGAGTGGTGAGGACCTGGAATGTGTCAGTAGTGCATCCATGACTAGAGAACACTAATAGATGCACTGTAGTGGACCAGAAGAAGCAGAGAGGGCTGCTATGATCTCTTGCTGGTCTTTGTGATGGGATGGGAACACAAAGTGGGGAAACCAAGCAGGGATAATTTGTGCTTTTCTTTAGAGACATCCATAGGAAAGATGAGCAATTTCAAGAGATTAATAGGACACCTCTTGATTTTGTTTTCTCCTTGTGTCCTGGTGCTGCTTTAAGTTTCTCTGGGGTTCTGGATCTAGTAGATCCTTGATTCAGTCATTACTTTGATTACAAGTATGCTCAGCATTACCTTTGCTCATTCCCTGACTGTAGGATAACCTTGACTTCAGAAGGGCAAGAATTAGCTGTGAGTACTTCTGAAAGCAGCAGAGAGAAGTGACTACATTGTTTTAAGGCCATCTTTCTTTGGAAAGAAACATAGAATCATGGGATCATTTAGATTGGAAAAGACCTGTGAGACCATTAAGACAACCTAACTTCTTTATCATTGCAGAGAGTTTTTATTTTTACTATTTGAGACATTCATTTCTTATGGACGCATCTTCAAAGAATTGATATGAATATATTAAAATTTAAAAATTTAGAAGTTGCTTTAGTCTAATAGGTGTACTGAAGAAAACAAATATTTCAGTAAAATTGTTAAATATGTTTACTTGAAGTTCATTCTTTGTTTTCTGTTTCACTTTGAAAGATCTATGAAACACCTATAAAAAGCCTGTTCACGTGAAGGACTGAAAATAATGATTTCTGAAAATTCCTGTTCAAGTACAGTCAGCAAAGCCACCTTCTTTACAAAGACTTTCAGATGGTTTGAGGCAACCTGCCATTTCTGTGGCTCTGTGTAAAATTACAGTAATATTTTCCATGTTGTACAGTTTGTTGCTCTCAGATTATGGTGTTAAATTCTCCAAGAGAATAATCTTAGTAGAGGCCACTGGACCCAACAATACCCTACTGATGTTAATCTTGGCTTGTCAGAGGGAGCAAGACATTTTGTTCCTTTAAATAAGAGTCAGAAGATGAGCATCCCTGGAAAGGTTTCATTCACAGACCATGGAGAAGGCCATTCAGAGCAAGAACTGGTAGCTGCATCTGCCTGTCTCTCTGGCCACATAGCCAATTGGTTTACCTGCCTTAATTGAGACTCTGAAGTCAGTCATTGTCCTTCTGTTGGCTTTTGGATTTAACACTGGTAATTGTGCAGGCCAGCTGAGTGTGGTAGTGAATTTCAAAAGTGAAACTGGTTATCTTGGAGTGTGGTGCTAAGGGATGTGTGGTTGATTGATTGGTTTCTCTGTGCTCCAAAAAAAAAAGCATCTACCATCATACAAAAAAAACAGGCAAGTTTTATTTTCAGAGAAGCTGAATTACAAGTCAGTATCTACTAAACCCAGATTGAAAGGCAGATAATCCTAGAGTCACTACTGAGCAAAAGCTTCATCCACAGAAGCTGCAGAAATATACAATAGCACCACTGCAAAGCATGGCATAGATGAACTTCTTTTTCTGCATTGTCTATTGCAGTACTCTCTCAATTTTGTGATGTGCCTATCCAATGGTCTTTTCCTCAATCATCTTTAAATGGGATTTTTAACCTGGCTTAAAATCACTGCTGTTTCATTAACAATTAGCTGTATAAGCTTTAATTAAAGCTGGTGTATTTCCTTTTGTCAGAGTTACACTAGGAAGGATGAGCAGAGAGCGTGCTAAACTGATGGTACCTATTTCTCTAATGAGTGTATTACTGAATGTAAGGTAGAAATATTGTTACAGCTACAGTACTCTTTAAACATTTTTCAGTAATATTGAAATTATCTCTGACCTCTTTTAAAGCAGTGCATATAACCCCAAATCCTGGATGTTGTCATCCATTGCGCAGTGGTATTTAAAATCAAAAACTGCTATCCTTAATTGCTTAATTTTCAATTTCAAGATGAATCTGTGCACAAGCCATTCCCTGAGTTTCCATCTCATTGATTCCAGAAGATATTCTATTCCATATGTTCCTGCTTAAAGCCACCTAGGAGGAATGACTAGCAAAGTTTTGTGGGCAATGAGAAAATGATTTTTGTTTTCTCTTTTAGCTTGGCTGCTGGAATCCTGTAACTGGTCTGAATGGGTCACTAACAGACAGAAAGCTGGAGAACAACATGCGAGGAGTGGTTCTACGTGTGGTGACTGTGCTGGTAAGCAGATGCTCATCCTTCTGCACTAGCAGGAATGCATTTTCTTCCTTTTGCCTCATCTTTTTATCAAGTGCACTGTTTTACCAAGAAAGTAGTTGATGTTAGGTCTGATTTAAACTGGTCAAACAACCCCAGAAAGATGGATAATTTTCTACAAAATAAAATTATTTATCAGTACAGCACATTTCAGACTGAATCAAACACATTAGAACCTATTTCTTGCACAGGCACATTGTAAATTAGGTAACACAAGCATGTGAGCTGATAAAGGGCAGCTTCAAGTGCCCTCTTATCTAAAGTTACCTAGCTGAAGCACTAAATGATTCAATTCCAATCACCTTGGCAAATTGTGTGCAGTCTAACACAAATTGTTGCACTCAGAAAATATTCAAGGTCATCTTAGGTCAAGGAATTTTAGTTTGGTAAAACATCTACTGTCCTATCCTAGCTTTTTGTCAGACAGGTTCTTCCCCTGTGTGGGCATCTTATGTCAAAAAAAATTCTTGGTTTAAAGCTGAACAGACAATGTCTACCAGAACAGGAATTCCTGTATTTGAGGCCAGTATATTCCCTGCCATAAACTCAGCTTGAGGAGAAGTTTTTAAGAGTGGGAAAAACTAAAGGATAAAGAAAAAGAAAATAATATGAGACATATAGCCCTCTTTGGATCAATGCCCAAATACAGAGTTGTTCCAGGGCTGCAGAGCTGTCAGTGTTAGATTGAGCTACTTCCCTCTTGCTGCTCTCTGCTTGTGTTTGAGTTCAATGTCTGAGGTCCCAGCACTTTTTTATCAAGAATAAGACGAGGAGTTTTTTGTGTTTGCGTTGCTGACAGTGCACGATGAGGAAAGAGGCTCCATCAGGGATGGAAAGTGAAATCACCAGAGCATGTCAGTGCCACAGACAGAGCAGTTTCATACCCCTCCAGTTATTTTATGGGTATTTAGACACTTTTATCTGTCAGGGTGAACATTCTGTTCCAGCTCTTAGTACATTAGAGAACTTTCTGGGGTAGTATCTACAAGACAAAACAAAACAAACAACCCCAAAACAACAACAAAAAAAGCCCCCACAAACCTAAAAAGGAACCCAAAGCCAAACAACAGCAAAAGCCAGCCAAGGAAGGATGAATGCACAGGGGGAAAAAAAAAAAAAAAAAAAAAAACAAACAAAAAAACCCCCCACAACCAGTAGTAACAGAGAGGGAGATTATACTTTAATTGGATATTCATCAAAAGTAGCATCATGGTGGCAGTGACTGGTCTCTGTTTTGCCTGATACTCCTATTAATTGGTTCAGTATAATTATCTGTTGACAAAAATGATCTGTGGATTTTGCCTAGAAAAATAAATTGGAATTAGAATATTAGCATTGTTTTTAGTAGTAGTTCTTCCCTCTCTCCCCACTGTTCCTGCTTTATCCCCAGTTATCTTTGTTACCTTGACAGAGAGCTTCTTTCACATCATTACAGCATGAATATTTATCAACTTGCAAAGATACACAAAAATAATTACCTATGCTAGTAGGATTCTACAGTAATTATAAAAGCAAAGACAGACATTTAAAGTTCAACACAGAGCACAGGGCATTTCCATCCCTTCACTAGTTTTATGTCTTCTGGGTAGGACAGAATTGGAGTTTTGTATTTAACCTGTGTGATGAAAATGTGTGATTCTTACTTTGGATGTGAGATCAGGAAGGATTTCACCAATTAACTTTATTTAGCGATTATATTTATTATATTTTCTCTTCTGTCTTACTCCCCCTTCTTCCATTAAGTCAATATATTTCTATTAAAAGTAAAGAATCTATATAGACTGTGAATGACTAGTTATTGTTATTAATTCTGCCATTTTCTAACAGAATTATCTTGATCCAGGTAAACAAGTGTTCAGATGAAATAGTAATACCTTTGAATACTAATAAGTTTATTTTTCATTGAGGGTTGAGAAGTTTACATTAATTTGTAAATTTGCTTTGTTAACAGTTCAAATCTCTCATGCCTTCTTAGATAGCATTCCTTCTCCTCTTCCAATTTAATTTTGTTATGTCTTCAGGTTGAAAAGGACTTTTCATTAAAATTGCAATAGAATTTGAGAGGATAGCAAATTGCAACACCTGGTTTTATACTGCATTATACTAATGAAATGAAACCTCCTGGAGTCTGAAAATCATAAATGATTGTGACTTATTTCCTCACTCTTTCAATAAGCAAATGCCAAACAATTCTTATCATCCACATCCATCTACTAATTCCTTTCCCTAAGTAAATTTAATAATTATGAGCTACGTATCTGCAGACCTTAACCAAAATCTCTGTGAGTATGGCAGAGTATAGTATAGCCCCAAGCTGGAAATCATCTGGTTTCACTTGTCAGAGAATCCTGGCTCTTCTGCAGTAAATGAGAATGCTCTCCTTCACATAAATAGCAATAAGAAATATTCCTTTGTGATTTATTGTGAGGAGAGCTATGGTCATGTTTGTGTACACATAATTCAATGTTTCAATCTGAGTTGGATTAGTACCATACTTTCCACACTTTTAGAAAAGGTTTATTTTGTCTAACTTAAATATCAGATGTCTCTGTCTTGGATTGCTTCCACACATGAAGCTGAAGTCTGAACTTTGTGTTTGACAAGTTGCTCTTAAGTTCAAGTCACTTGCTGGTGAATTTCTGGAATGTATTCTGAGTTTCTGAAATGTAGCTCAATCAAAGGTCAGCATAGCTGTTCCAAACAGATTCAGAGTGTCTTGAATGAACAATTGCCCAAGAACAAATTTAGCTATATATCCATTTTGGCTCTCAGTTTATTCTCTTTTTCAGTTTTCACTTTTACTGAAAAAGACCTAAAATACAGTATATTCTCACAATATAATTTTATTAGCCGCAGCAATTACTGAATTATTCATATGAATGTTAAGGCGTTGGTAATGGAATGAGATTTGGTCCATTTGACAATGAATAGGCCAGCAGCTATTTGTAAAATCATATTTTCTTAAAAAGCTCCTATTCAAAAAAGGAAAAAATTTGAATTTCCCGGTTTTAAAGCATTAAAACCTTGACTGAAAAGTACAGAGCCTTTCCTGGAAGTGCATAAGTTATAATATCCTAACGGTGCAAAAAGATACGTGTGACTCTACATGAAAATTCCAAACACTTCCCAAACAGGGAATGTATTTTCATATATGGGGTGTCCTAAGAAGGCAGGCAGGATAAAGGAAAGACAGATCACAGCAAGCCTTGCTGAATTATGCTTTGCCATATGCCCCTGTACACAATATCTTGAGAGTTATTACCCCGTTACTTGCACAGAAGCTGCAGGTTGGTCACCCTTGGCTACAGGGGGACACTGTGGGACGTGGTGCAGTGAAAAGGCTGGCAAAAGGATAGATAAGCATAGAAAAAAATAATTAAGAAACATCATTTGCACCATGGAAAATGTTATCATATGTGGAGTAGTTTAATTCTCAGTGGTTGGTATTAAATTCATGAGCATTTGTTGCCCAGATTGGAAAAGAAAGAAATTTGAAAGCAGACAATGTCTTTGGGGACATGGAGCTGGCAGGAGGTCTTCATCTTCAGTCTCTTTTTCTATTGAATTTACCACTCTGAGAGAAGATGAAAAGTAAGATATGAAGCTACGGCTTGGTTTTAAAAGCTGAAACTGTCTTTGGGATTTGAATTCCAATACTGGCTTAAAGAAAGTTAAAAAAAAAAAAGTTCTTTCCAAAGCTGGAATAACTTTCAGAGTGACTGGGGAAAGGGCAGGCATAAGAAAGATAAAATAAGACAGTATTTAAGCATATGCAGAGGAACAAACAGAAGTGATAAAGGGTTAAAAATGTCAGGACAAAAAATCAGTGAATGACTGTGCAATAAAGATCAACCTCAGGAAAGATTATGTGCAGGATACCTCATTAAATATTGAATAAATATTTTATAATAAATAGTGTGCGATAGTCTCATAGATAATGTTTCTTATACTTTCTCCTGATATTTTTGGCGATCACTTTTCTCTTGCAGTCCTGATCCCATTCCCCATTTTCATAACTGAATGCTGTGTACTTCTGTAAAGTGTCTTCATTCCATCAGGCAACTCTATCTCTGCCCTAGTGCCCACAATCTTCTAAGAAAAATAATTTTAATTGAAAAATATATTACTCTGTGTGTGTATATATATATATGTATATGTGTATATATGTGTTGGTATATTGGACTACAGTAGTACCCAAAATAGTTGCAATTAAAATTATTATTACAAAAGCAGAATCTAAAACTCCTTGATAGAGGCAGAACGTAACTTTGTATTCCTCTTTGAACCACCACACCTGTAAAAGGGCCAAGTTTAAATTGCTACTGACTGGGCACAGGCCCTTTTTAATAGCTGTTTTATGTTCCTTTGAGCTATCTAGCTTGTATTAAAACAGGCCATAAACCTTACAGTTATTCACTACTGTGATCATTTGTTTGATAAGCTTTCATCTGCCAGCCTGCTGGGAAACCCAGCAGCATTTTTTTCCCCCAATTATTATTATTTTCAACCCATTTTTCTAAAGTAGCAGGTACTATATGCTAGATAAGGTGCATATCAAGCAATTCAAATGTTTTGGGATCTGGGTGGGGCCACAGCTTGACAGCAAGGTAGGTGCCCTGCAAAGCCTGTTAGGACCAACCTAACTCATCTCTCTGTCAAGGGCTACATCTCAGAGCTCCCTGGCTCTTATCTTCTCACTGACCCTTATCCATTTGCTCTGGCATATTTGCATTCCAGAGCAATTCACACAGTTCACAGAAATTTGACTTTTGAAGCAGAAAGAGGCTCTGACTGTAATTATCCTTCCATACTATGCAAGGCAGAAAATGAGGTGAGCTGCATGACACAGCTCCTTATGAACAGGAGCCCTTGCAAGGCTGCTGGAAGTAGTCCAGTGTAGTTCCCAGCAGGTTAATGTACCCATACCACACTTCTGCTAATTCAGGTATCAGAACTATCTGCATTAAAGCCACCATTATACTCTTGAGACATACTCTAAAACATTCCAATCAATTCCAATCTCAATCCGTATTCTTGTCATGTGGTTCAGAAAGAGCTGTTACCTGCATTAAGTTATTGTGAATTAAAATCAATACACAAAGCTTGGCAGCATCCTAATAGGCCATTGCCATAGATTGCTTTGAAAGAAGTCTTAGTCCCATTGCTGAGAAATGGGAGGAACTGGGAAGAGGGGCTAAGAGTCTTTGTTAATTTCTTGTAAATAGCACTAAAGTAAAGACCATAATAAATCCAGAAGCTACCATTTCACTCAGGAGGGGAAAATACTCTTTAAGTACTGTAACTGAAAGAAAAAACTTCATGTTTAACTTAAGATGGCAATAAAAATACAAAAAAAAGTGACAGACTGCACACATGGACAAGAATAGGCCAAATGTAAAATCCCCTTCATATTCTACTCAGTTTTTGGGATGTGATCGAGCTTCTTGCTGTAGAAAAGACGACTTTTCTGTTAGTGCAACTGACTTTCTAATCAATCTATTTGAAAAGGGCAGGATCAGAGAATGGTGATTTTCAGTGCCAATACAGTTACACAGCCCATTGGCACAATATTTAATTATCCATGATCTTGTAGATTTGAATCTTTCATCTGTGTTTTAGTTTTATTAAGGGGTGAGGGCTGTGTTATGTTTTGTAGCAATTTTATAACTGTTGATAGTGGGGGAATTTCTGTAATGAAAGAATGAAATGTTTCAATTAAATTTTGGTCATTGATTCTGACATGAATTAATGTACATTGCTGTTCAATTAAAAATAACAAGCTGCTGTGCTGTTCCTAGCCAAATAAAACAGCAGTCAATAAAGCACTTGAGGAAATTAAGTATTTGGCGCTGCATATTTCACCAAAATCTTTTGGGGAAGGAAATGCAAAATGACTAACATATAAAAGGGGGCCAGTAATTATTTTTGAAGTCAAGGAAAAACTGATTTTGCCTAGCAACAAGACAACAGCATCTTGTGCTTGAAAATATTTTGGTTGTAGTTTATCAGACTTAGTGTTTCTTGTTTGGTTATAATGGCTGTGCTTGGTCATCCAGCAGCCATTGGAAGGCAGTAGAGAAATCTAGTAATAAGTCTGAATTTCAGTTTTGGGAGCAGTTTCTTAGCATTTACAGGGAATGGGAGTTTTTAAAGTGTCACAGTGAATATTTACTTCATGAGATAGCCAAGGCTCACCCTGGGATATGAGAATCATTTAATGTGCCTGTCCACTGTTTCTAGAGTCAGTGTCAAGAACAGATTGACAGTTTTGCCCACGACTGAGCTTCATTTCTTGTTTTATTTTCTTTTTCTTTTCTTTCTTTTTCTCTCACAACTTTGAGTTGAGAACGAGAGAAAATTTAATGAATGTAGAGTCCTACTGAATGGAGTGTTGCTATGAAAGTGTTATATTCCAGTGTGTTCAGAAATTTTTGACGAGTAGACACAGAGGCCATTTTCATATGCTTTATGAATTCTAACCACCCATATAATTACCTAATTTCAAAACTCTCTTCACAGAAACATTTAGTTTGGAAAAGACCTTTGAGATCATCAAGTCCAACCATTAACCCAGCTCTGCCAAGCCCACCACAAAACCATGTCCCAAAGTGCCACATCTGTGTGTCTCTAATATCTACAAGTGTCTCCAGGGATGGTGGCTTCAGCACTCCCCTGGGCAACCTGCTCCAAAGCTTGACAACCCTTTCAGTGAAGAGATTTTTCCTAATATCTGAAGTAATTCGCCCCTGGCACAACTTGAGGCCATTTCCTCTTGTCTTGTAGTTTATTTCTTGGGAGAAGAGGCCAGTTACCACCTTGCCATAACCTGCCTTCATATACTTGTAGAGAGCAATTATGTCCTCCTGAGCCTCTTTTTCTCCAGGCTAAACCCCTCCAGCTCCCATAGAGCTCCAATTTGTGTTGTAAATCCCAGCAGTGACTAGTTTCTCTAACCTCAAAAGCCATTTTTCTACCCAGTATTTTCTGCCTAGTGCCCTGGCTTGGAAATTTCTGTCCATGCTAAGGGGTAAAGAGGATTTAGCTCAGCAGGAAAATAATCCAAAGCATTCCATTTTGCATTTGCTTTTTCATTTGTAAAGTACATCCTAGCTTTTTAGCATTTTTCTATTTAGAACAAGTAAAACACCTTCACAAATATATGCAGCAGAGTAGTGTATCATAACTTCATATAATTTCTATAGTTTCAAAGCCACAGAATCTACACTTTTAATTGGAGAGAAAAATCTATCTTATTGCCCAGTGATCTCCTAATGAGGTGGTGGGCATGGGTAAAATCATGAACAGCTGAGCTAAGACCACCACATCCTTGTAAACAGCCGACTGAACACAATCTTTTTCTTCCTCTCGTGTAAATACATTAGAGTACAATTAGAGTTCTGTGTTTAAGATATGAATGAACAACTTTTCTGTTGTTTCCATATAATTTTCTTTAATTTGTCCAAAAAGAGAGGTTCTGTACAAAAATACTGAATCTTTGAAACTCGATTTTCATTGAGGAACTAAAAGATCACTATCAAACCTTGGAATTCAAAGTCCCTATTCTACTGGTTAAAAATCATCCCAAACAGAGACTCTGGGTTTAGGGAACTGATCTTCTGAAAAGCAATTATTCTCTTGTTCTCCCTCCCTGCCTCCTCTAAGGCTGGAATTTATTGCTTGACTTTATCATCCGCATCTGTAGCACAGCTACAAACAGATGTTTCTCTTTGATTGTCTAATTAATTAACACAACCAAGTTAAACTCAGTCTAATTGTTCTTTTCTGCTTTTTAGTTTGAGTATTGCTCCTTCTGTTTTCAAGCATGAAGGTCTTCTGTGCCCAACAGCTTTTTTCTCCTTTCCTATTTTTAACTTTATTTGGGGGTATAGTAAAGAACATAAAAAGATTACTTCAAACCAGATATTGTATCCAAATTATTGGTATGTCAGAGAATTTAATCAGAACAAAGAAGAACTGTATTTTGTACTTTCAATTCTTAGACTCTTGAAGCATTTAGCAAATTGTCCTGGTACTGGCCAGGACATGGTTAATTTTTGCAATAGCCAGGAGGTGACATGGCTAGGACCCACAGGTTGTGCTATGCCAACTCACACCAGTTTCCAGGGATGCTAGAAATGTTTAATTATATCAGTCTTAATATGTAGCCTATTGTTAACCTCTATCTGTCTTAGTTTGTGGCTTCCACTTTGAACTGTGTGATAATAGGGAAATGAATGGAGACAAACATTTTCTTTAGCTACTTCCCCAAAGTACTTGTACTGTCACCTTCCCAGTGCTTTCCCTTTTTTGTGCCATGTTGTCTTAATCTTGGGTTCACCTTTATCCTTGCTGAGCTGTGCCAATCTCGCACTTTGTGGTTTCTTTTGCTTGGGGGATATAATCACCTCTGAATCCAGGCTTTGTCTTCCTACAGCCGTAAAAAGCAATATGCACAGCTTCACCCAACATAACCTTTATGTGTTTACTGCTGACTTTCATTGTGCATCAGGAGGTTTTGGCTGTGTGGTGTTTGGCTGTCCACCATGGTTAACCCACAGTCCCATGTAAAATCCATCAAGTCTTAAACCCATCCTCCTTTATGTCAGGGCAGCACAGCTCTGATCCCAAGAAGAAACCGGGCAGTGATAACTGTGGAGCTGTTTTGAGAAGAAGCCCTTATCACAGGCTTAGTAGTGCTGCATTCAGTTGACAAGGGGACATGTTGAAGGTAAAGTTGAATGAAAATAACCCCTCTCTTAAAGGATCTCCATTGAGGCTGGATGAAAAAGCATGCCCTAAATATTCTGGATGTCTGTGTGGTTCAGTGAGGCAGCTCATCAACCTTGCAAAAAGAAGTTGTTAAGGGTTTGCAGCCCATTAATTTTCTTTTATTTTTCTCCTCAGTCATGAATGTTGTGACTTGTTTGCTTTTCCAGACCTCCCTGGCTCTACAGGCTGTGAAGTCTGCTCTTTATTTTTCTCCTCTCTTAAGTCCCCTAGAGAGGTTGTCTCCAAGAGGAAGAAAAGGAGAAGCAGGAGCAGTAGGCTTCCTTGGAACACTTCACTGTATTCTCGAACAGTTTAGGTTTGAAGTGATCCTTGGGTGACAGCTGTGTGGAGCAGGGTAAATACTAGAGCAGGTTGTTGGAATGGTGTCCAGGGGAATGTTGAGCATCTCCAAGGCTAACAATTGTATGGATTCTCAGATAAAGACCTTCTTATACAGTCTGCTTTGGAGAGAAGGTGTATCAGGATTTTCCTGAATTTGTTGGGGTCAAATAGGACTTTCATCATCCAGATGAATTTTTCCACCTCCAAAATCATAAGTTAGTTTGTCACATTTTCACTCCTACTTTCTACAAGGTCATCATTGTTCTCCTTGTTTTACTGTGTTTATTTTCTTTCTGCAAATTCAACTTTCTTAAGGATGGAGACAGTAATTTTAACATTCATATTGTAGGGATGTATGCACCTTTCCATAGGACAACTGGGATAGTTTCAGGCGCAGCATGTGTGAGAAGGGAATACCAAGACAAGTCTTTTTGTCCTCTTTCAGTGCATTCTCAGAAATGTCAATAATTGCACAAAAAGGTATCATGGCAGTAGATTGATTTTGTTTTGTTTGGAATGTGATTAAATGGTTTGCTGCTCCAGATTTCAACAAAAATTGTGAAATGTTAGTTGTTTTGCGAAAAGCTGATTGACTCTATTTCATTACAGGTGTATAGGACACTGGACATTGGGGCTTTTTTCAACAACAAATAATATGACATTGCTTAATAAAGGACTGTTAAGTCCTAATAAGGATATTAGTTGTGACAAACTGCATTTTAAACACCATATTCAATCACTGCAATGAGCAACTGGATACAAAATCAGTTTATGAGCAAGTTTTCTAAATAATTTAGTGATAAAAATTAATCCTTTCTAATTTGAAAATTACCAACTTCTAAAATGTCCTTTGTATATATAAATCTTTAGAATCTTGTGCATAGTGTGTTCAGATTGATAAACTACCATTTTTATTTGTTGCAGAAACATTTCTTTCAGGTAATTTTGAGTCTATATTTATGGAATCTATCATTCACGTGATCAGCAAAGCTGAATTAATTTTGTGCCCTCATTTGAGAGAGGCTTTCAACAACTTGTTTCAATTTCTTCAGTGTTCTTGGAACCTGGGCACTGGAAAACTACTTAAAAAATTCATTTTACTTTCTCTCCTGCATTTTTAGTCAATTTCACTTATCTAGGATAATATGGAAGAAAGAAATTCTATCTGATAACTAGAAATAATAACTTGAAACAGTCCACCCTTACCTTT
>VYXD01011026.1:113858-145490 GCA_013397195.1 Hylia prasina | reverse complement strand
TTTTTTTTTTTTTTTTTTTTTTTTTTTTTTGGTGGTCAGGGGTGGTGTTGTTTGGTTCATTTTCTATTTGTTTGGGGTTGGATTTCCTGGAGTCAGAGAAGAACATCCTGCCAGTGCAGTCTGGTTGCATCCTTTCTTCTTTGGCAGCATCCTCAGCATGTGGCTCTCCTTGAGAATATTTACTCAAGCATTTACAAATTATGCTTTCTTATTTCAAGAACATCCTGCCTTCAATTCAGTGACACCTGTTGCTATAGAAGGACATTCCAGCAAGCTAAAAATATTAGTGAGGTATAGGATTAGTGAAAAAATGGTAAAAATACTCTATATTCAAAGTAATTTACAGATATAAGTAGTAGAATAACAAAGAAATATTTTAAACACCGACAAAAATGCTACTTTTTGGGCCGCAAACACTGCAAAAAATCAATTCTGTTTTCTTCTATTTGCTTGTCAGTTTTGCAGACCAGAACTAAGTGGTCAGGGAGTGGTTTCATGGGCTTGTACTGGCCAAACCATGGCAAGTCAGAACTAACTTTTTTGCACCCCAGAATAGATGTTTCTGTTAACCTTATACAAAATTACAACACTATGTAATAAATTAAAAGAAAGACATGTAGCATATTTAAAAAGCTACATATGTGTTACAGCACCTTAATGCTTTGGGGGATAATTTAATATTTAGCTATAGTTAGATCAGACAGGTATTTTCAGAGAAAATAAAGAACAGTGAAATCCAGCCATGGCAAATATATATGTTTTGTTCTCAGAAATATGATCTGGTTTTTTGTATCCTTTTTTAAAAAAAGTGGAGTGTCTAGAAATTAATTGTGCAACAGGAAGAAGAACAGAGCAGGGGCAATTTAATAACAAAATAGAGAAAACTTGGAAAAGTAAGAAGAGCATGTTGTTTGGAAATCTGGCCTTTCATCATCATCACCTTTTGGTATCTATTTGTGTCCTTTGTGATGGTCATCTTTTAGATGAATATTCACCAGTCATTCTTATAGACAGCTGTAAGTCCTGTAATTGACTGTCCCTAAACTAATCAAATGGAGTTTCTTTGGATAGAACTATTTAAATTTAACTGGCCTATATTCAGGTTACAGTGGAAGGACAAGAGCAATACGTGTTTCAGTTTTACCACGTTTTTCTTTCCTTACAACATAAATTAGTGGCTGCATTAGGTACAGCATTTGCCCAGCTAGTGGAAAATGGCAGTGCTGTAGAATAAAATACCTCAGTTGAAGGAAATCCAAAACAAAGTAGCATTTTGCAGAATGTAAGGGGCACTGCTAACAATGTATTTGAGGAAAGTTTTGTATAAATAATATTTTAATAGTTCCTCCTTTCGTTTTAAAAAAAACCCAGCACCCAAACAGGGCACGTAATTGCTTTATTAACAGATTCCTCCTTTGTTTTTTTGTTTAGGAAGAGCCTTTTGTCATGGTGTCGGAAAATGTTCTGGGAAAACCAAAGAAGTATCAGGGCTTCTCAATAGACGTGTTGGAAGCCTTGGCCACTTACCTCGGCTTTAAATATGAAATTTATGTAGCACCGGATCACAAGTATGGGAGTCCTCAGGATGATGGGTCGTGGAACGGTCTGATAGGAGAACTGGTGTTTAAGGTAAGGTCATTTATGATTTACTAAGTAATAATGTGTGATAAATGTGTGACAGAGGTAAGTAGTATGTTCTGTTTGCATCAGCCAGTAACCTTTTTTATGGGTAATTGGTAACACTTTGCTTACTGCACTTTGCCAGCACTTGAACTGTGCATTGGATAGCACCGAAAAAGCTGGAAATTATGCTTGTTTAGTAACTGTTTAAGAAGCAGGGCAATCTCTTCTTTTTTTCAACCAAAGTAAAATCTAAATGTAGTCAAATAATGGGATGCACAGCGTCCTAATTAGTTTGGCAAGACCTGACACAAATGAGTTGAAGAGGCTGTTCAAAAGAGGAAAAAATGGTGTTGCAGTAATTAGAGATACATTACATAAATAGTGGATAGCACTTAGAAAAATGTTGGTGTGATGAATACATGAAGTATATAATAAACAGAAAATGTTTTATTGATATATAATAACACATTATGTAGATGTGTGAATATATTATCTATTCTGTAATTAATAAACCATTTAGTCTAGTTAATTTGACATTAATTGTTCAATATTATAAATAAATTGAACCAAATGCATACGCATGTTTCCCTTTTCTCTTCTTGCCCATTCCTTGCATCTTATGTTTGGAGTTCCTCCCATTGAGAAAGAAAAGACTAGGCAGACTCTCTTCTGCTGCCTCATTTGTACTGTAAATATATATGTATACTGTGAATATATGTATTTTATTTGATCTTAGTGTGTGCTTTTACAGCTATGGAGTTCTCCATTTGTTGTGCTTCCTTAAAGAACTGCAGTAGATATTCATGTAAATAACTTAGACATTGACTATAGGAGTGTTTTCCCAAACGTGCAGGTGGAATTTAATTCATAAGCACAGATAACAGTAGGGAGCACAATGTTCAGGTACAGGACCTAAGTCTTTCAGTAAAGGAAAACAGAATAATTTTTAAAAGAAAAAGATTATCCTCCATGGGTAAGAAGTTACTGATAGGTTTAAGCTATCCTGCCTTCCTGAGCAGCAGGAAGCCTGTTGAAGAAGCCAAGCTACTCATTCTGTACCCACGTCACCTTTCATACACCTACACTGTCATAATACACTGCCTTTGCCATCTCCCTCTGTCCTTATGAACCTGGAAGGTGGAATTGTGTGTTCACAATTGGTAACCTGGACACAGCTAGAAAAGTAGATTTTCCATCACCTTCTAGACCTTGACAACTAAAAATCCCTCATCTCATTATGAGAGGTAACACCACAATGACCGTTGCTTTATTTTTAACCATTCTTTCTGCCTCAAAATCTGATGTTATGCTACACCCTACTCTCTGCAGTATTCATCAGGCCACTGCATAACAGACTGGAGGGGTCTTAATTCTAAGATGGTCTGGAAATGAAAGTGGGCCTGGAATGTTTTTTATTTATTTTCAATGGATGACTGGTAAGGCAGAATTCATAACAACTCAAATGGCTCCAAGGAAAGACTTGTATGGTGTTCTTGTCCCTTGGCAGACAGGAATTCAAACAAATAGCTCATTGGAGGTGGTAACCACCCAGACCTGTAAATCCATGTCTCAAGTGCAACAGATTTACCAGCCTGTTACGATTTTGCTGTAAATGAGTCTTTATGGATAAGAAATCTTCCTGCACATCTGCAGTGTATGAAGAGTTAATGGAACTGCATTTGGAATTCAAAACCCCTGTTTTCCCTATACTATGGCAGTGTATAATTTTTCATCTTCCTTACCCTTATATAATTAATTAGCAGTAAAAGTTCACTGTGTCCTCTCCCATTGTCTGTCCCTCTTAAGGCAAAAGAACCTCTGGGCGAGCAGCCAGTGTCTATCTACCCCTTACCAAGTGCAAGCTGTTCTTGAAAAGCTGCTTTCTTATTTACTGCAAACTGAGTTCTGCTCCCAGAACTCAAATTTCCATCCGCTTGGCAACTTCATCAGGGGAAGTAGAGGAGCAGAGAATAGTTTTAAATTAAAGGCCTAACCTGTTTGAAACACAGCATTTCCTTGTTTTCCCAACCAAGTCTTACATGATAGTCTGGCCAACTAGTGGAGGAACTCCAGAAACAGTGGGAGTAGTCTTTGCCTGTTAGTGTGTTAGCCAGGAATGAGCTCTGCAAAAGACAAGTCTCACTCAAGGGTAATGGAAAATAGCTGCCTTCTTTTTTTGAGTGCAAAGAATCATACAACCATTTAGCTTGGAAAAGACCTTTAAGATCATCAAGTCCAACTCCTATCCAGCACTGCCAAGTCAATCACTAAACCATATCCCAAAATGCCATGTCTACTTGTCTTTTCAGTACCTCCAGGGAGGGTGACTCAGCCTCTTCTCTGGGCTGCCTGTTCCAATGCTTGGCCGTCTTTTCAGTGAATGAAATTCTAACATCTAGCACAATTTGATGCCATTTCCTCTTGTCCTATTTCTTGTTATTGGGGAGATCAATCCCCACCTTATTACAGCCAGTAGTTGAAGAGATCATTTCATTGAGAAGGGTTCCTTGGCCACTCCAGAAGATGTGCCATATGAAATAGCGGTTGCTGTAGCAACCACATGATTTCTGTGCTCAAGATCAATATTCCTTCTTGCATTAACCATCTTCAGTGTGCAGCAGTCCCTGGTGCATGTCCTGGTATCAGGGAGAGCAGTCCCAGGCTGATCTTGTTTGCAGCAGCCCTGCTGGAGTGGGATGGCAGGGCAGGAGCCCAGCTGTGCCAAGTACATGCCCTGGGCCCACAGCTGGCTTCACAGACGTGACATTGCGCCAAGTTCACTCTCTTCCAGCTTTGAAGGCAAGGTTTCTGTTGGCTGCAAAAATAGGAGCTGGAATCAGCAGAACATAGTAAGTGGTCTTTAATTTGAACTTGGAAACTGATTCAAACTCCCCTCCTTTGATTGTCAGGACTTACATTAGGTATACACTTGGTCCATGCACCTTTTCTAGTCAAAGTAATCTGAATGTAACCCTGCTATACAAAGGTTTCCATTTGCTAAACACCTGAACCAGGTGGTCTTAAGAGAATAAATGCTCTTTGAGAGCAGCACTTGGTGCTCTTGTCCCTCTCCTGTCAAATGACCAGGGCTTTCACTGCATCTTGTACAGCTTCATCTCACTAACAGGATTAATTCAGAGAGCAGCAGCCCTCTGTGGAGAGGCTAAAACCATCTCAAGGGAGCAGTGCTTTACTGCAAATCCAGCTCTTATTGTTAATTTTCTGTGTCTTCTCACAGTGATTCCTTTAGTTGCCCACTATCGAGACTGCCTGAGGGATAAGCCTGTGTGTCAGGCAAGAGAAGTGGCTAATGCCACTTCTGGGAGAGCACACCAGGCTTTCCAGCATGACTCTGGGCTTTCTGGTGATATTCACATCCATCAACCATTGCCTTTCACATCTCGTCATGCTACCTTGATTGTCACAATTTTTTTCCAGTGAAGCATTCATGAGGAAGCAAATAGCAAATAGCATGGGGAAGACAGCCTGATTCCACTGAGGTCCATCAGAAAAGGAAAAATACCTACTTAATCATTTCTAAATACATTCTTAACCATTTCCATCAGAAAAGGAAAAATGCATGCTTAATCATTTTTAAAAGAAAATGCAAATCAAGTAGAAGCCTCTTATGAGGCTCTTTTTCTATTGTACCTTCTTAAGGGGGGGTAGTATAAGAAGGGAGAAACCATACAGAGAGGACAAAGTGAGAAGAAAAAATAATAGCTGAGTAAAAGGAGAATTATTTGGATATACATTTGTTAACTTGAATCAAAATGTCTCTGTGATTGGTTTTTGCACGTCCATGTTAATAGCTGCATAATGCAGACTGCCTTCTATCGCTTCTAGCATTTGTTGAAACTTGATTTTACATTGAAAATGGATGAAATGAAGACCTTCACAGGACCACTTTAAAACAGATCCATTTATTTTCACTGTTCTTACTCATGAACCACAGAAATTGTCAGAAGATTGCTTTCCATGTGTATAAGATGTGTTTGCTACAGCAGTAGCTTAGAGACATTTCAGGGATTTCTAGGTTTTGCTGATAAGCTGGTTCTGTGACACTAGTAGCAATGCTATCAGACCCATTTGGTTATTTCTTTTGGATTTTCTCATTCTGGTTGTTTTCAGTTTTGCAATTTCTCATTGCTCTACAATGGCCTCAGGAGAACTGCTACTAAGGAAGATAATTATAAAATCCTACGCAGGTCACACAGAGCAAAATAATGCCCTCTAATGTTTATTTTTTTTTTTTTTAATCTGTTTCAGAAGTCACAATTTCATTCATGAGAAACGTGTAAGACATATGATGGTTGTTTGATTTTGGCACTGCAAAAGCTTAGTGGAGTGCTATACATGTTTATAATTCAGATTGGCAGCTATATATCTAAATATTGACATAATTTCATGCATTTGCCTTTCTATCTCAAAAGCACTAAGTGAACCTTTACTTCTTCAAACTCATGTCTTTGATCCAATCTGGCATGTTAATGACAAGCATTTAATTTTTTTCATCTTCCAATTTTGAAACAAGATGACAGAATCTATATGTAATCAAGGATGCTCACCATCAGTAAATCAAATATTAAGTGAAGCTTAAGCCTGCTTTTGTGCTAAAAGTGTAGTTTTTTGGAAAATCAGTGTTTATGATCCAATTTAGTAATTTAAGAATATGAGTTGCTATATTTCAGTGTAGCCTTGTTTTGGGGTTTTTTTTGGTTTGTGGGTTTTTGGTGGTTGTTGGTTTTTTTGGGGGGAGGGGTGGTTGGTTGTTTTGTTCAGGGTTTTTTTTGAAACATCTAAACACCAGAGTGCTAAAAATGTCAAGATTTACCTCTCTCCTTTCTGTTTTTCACTTTACTAGCTCTCAAGAAATAAAGACATATAGAATCACAGAATGGCTTAAAGATCATCTAGTTCCAACCCCACTGCCATGGGCAGGACATCCTTGATTAGATCAGGTTGCTAAGAGCCCTTTTTTGAACACTTCCAAGGATAGGGCATCCACTTTTCTGGGCAACCTGTTCCAGTGTCTCACCACCTTCACTGTAAAGAATTTCTTTCTAATATCTACTCTAAACCTACTCCCTTTCAGTTTGAAGACATGTCCCCCTACCCTGTGACTCCAGGCCATTGTAAAAAAAGTCTCTCTCTGTTTTTCTCGTAGGCTCCCTTCAGGTACTGGAAGGCTGCAATTAGGTCACCTTGGAGCCTTAATTATGCATATAGCATATAAAGTAGCAAGACATAATTATATCACAATTGTTGCTGCAGTACAACAAAGGAAATGCAACCTTTCCATTAGCACAATATTGTTCCACTGTCAAAGTTGGTTGATAACTGGAGTGGAACCATAATTCTGGGGAATGCGGAGAGACTGCTTCCCGGAGATACAAATTAGAAGTAGTTATTTCCATAGATACCATGGTGTCTCATTTTTTTCTTTAATTCTCTTCAATTTATTTAATGGAAAAAAAGTGTTTTCCTGTAAAAAGGAGGGGGAAAGCAGGAAAAAAAAAATCTATTAGTCATACCGTCAACTATTATATGGTAGAAGTATCTTTACTGGTGTATGTACTGCTTTTTACTAGAGAATTTTTAAGCATCTTTAAGCATCTTACAACAATGCAATTTGAATGAGAAACTCGATCTAGTATGGTAAGGAAGTATTTCAGTAATATGATGAAAATGAATAACCCAGCTAACTTAATAAACAGAGGCTGAGTCTAGTCCTTTTTTTTTTCACATGTCCTCCTTTACCCCTAAATTCCTATTTTGCTTTTTGATATACATTCAGGGGAAAAGCCCCTAATCTGTGCTGTTCATTAAATGCAATCATAATTTCCTGTTTGGCAACTATGGGACTCCTATATTTGTAAATTGTTTTAAAAACATATTTGTGTTCACAGTTGTGGAAGAGAGTTCAAATGCTGGCTGGTTTGCATCTTGCTCATGGGGGGTAAGACTTGACTGTCAGCAGGTGCTGTGAATCACTTGAGTCACTCGTTGAGCAGAAGGTTTGTAATGAGAGGATAGGGAGACTCAGATAACTTGAACGTTTCCATGGATAATTCTAATTACTGACTGAGTTTCCTGTTGCCCATGGGCAAAGGGCAGTTGAATCATCACTCACAAAAATTTGTTAGGAAGGGACCTGAAGTGAATTCATGAAGCTATGCTTTCAGCTGTGCTCATCAACACAACTTCGCTTATGACACCAGAGAATTTAATACACAAATTAAAGCTGAAGCTCTAATTCATAGCTTTTAAGAAAATCGATATTTTCAAACCCTTTCTTGTCCAAATCATCATGCTTCCAGCTAGGCTCTGCCACTTTCTCATGCCAGTGAACAATCAATATAAAGTGACATCATTTAAACTGAAGTCTTAAGAGCACTGTGATTAGGAGTATGTTTGTGCCATGGGCTGCAGAGCCCTTTGCACATCATATTAAAAGAGCCCAGTTGACTTACAAAATTTTCTAGTCAGCTTCAGCTGCCATACCTTCCCACTCAATAGTACAAATCACATATCTAAGGAACTAGGCATCTCTGCCTTCTTTGGGCAAGAAGAAAGAAACTCAAGAGAGTTAATAAAATTTGACGCAGTGCTTTCAATTTTTTGTGGTCTCCTCATCCCCTTCCAAAGGATCACACACTGCTTTAGGTAGAACAAAAATAGATTAAATCAAGGTAGTAGAAGTTTAAATATTTTAAGTACTCTTTTGTCATATTAAAACATCTAAAATTCACAGTCTATTGCTCAGTATTTGGGCTTTTTAAAATGGTATTCATATGTCTGCTTTAAATAACCATTCTTGTTTTCAGTGAAGCTCTAATTGTGCCTGTAAAAAATAGAGTAGCACCTGCTGTACTTGTGGCTGTTGTCCCTGGAGACCTAATACATACTGTGAAATACAATGATTAGATCAAAAAATGTTACTCCTCCTATTTTCATGTGAAATGTGTTCTTTGAATTACAGCAAAAAAATGGAAATGGCACAAAGCAAGTCCAGGCTAGCTGCAGGACAGTTTGGCATTGCTGGAGGAATTGCTTATCAGGAGGATACAGAAGAATTAATCGTAAAGGAACTGCAAGCAGAATCTGCCCTTCTGCACTTTAGCCTTTGCAGATAAAATTGATGTTTTATGGAATTTCAGGTGCTCCTATGGTAGTAGCCCTTTGTCATGACCATCAAATCCTGAAAATATTTTATAAATTTGCTTCTATCAGGCAACTAATTTCCTATGATTGAATCTGCCATGCACAAAATCTGACTTGAGCCACAATGGCAGCGATGGCTTTAGTAAGCCAGGATGACAAAAATGACCAAAAATAGATTTCCTCCAGGTATTATCTATGTTTGTAGTATTTTGATTTCTTGGAAAATAACAAGGAGAGCTGATGTTCCAAAGTCCACCAAATGAGGTTTGCTTGCAGAAACTAAGACATGTGGTTGATACATCATGCTCAAGCCTTAGTGGCCTTTCTGTCCTCACATGCTGAAGATTTTGGTCTTGGCATCTGATTCTCCTTAAACTTAGCTGCTACAAATCACAGAGGAACAAAGATCTTTTTCATGGCCCCTGCTTAGGCACGAATTTTTTTTTCCTCTCCTCAGAGAGCTGACATTGGGATCTCTGCCCTGACCATCACCCCCGACAGGGAAAACGTGGTGGACTTCACAACACGCTACATGGACTACTCGGTGGGCGTGCTGCTGCGGAAGGCAGAGAAGACAGTGGACATGTTTGCCTGCCTGGCCCCCTTTGACCTCTCCCTGTGGGCCTGCATTGCTGGCACAGTGCTCTTAGTAGGGCTCCTGGTCTACCTCTTGAACTGGCTCAACCCCCCGCGCCTTCAGATGGGATCCATGACCTCTACAACTCTCTACAACTCCATGTGGTTTGTCTACGGGTCCTTTGTGCAACAAGGTAAGAGACAGAGGGAGGCTCTGCCTCTGAGAGAAAACCTGTATATCCTCCCCATTGCTGTAGAGACCTTTCTCTCCCCTGCCTCCCTCCCACAGCCCACAAGGAACTGGGAGCACTGGAAAGCCTTGTGCTAAAGGATTTCCCAGATATTTGGCTGCCCGGTATGGGAACCCTGAGAAGTTCAGAGCACTACATGCTAGCTTATGATTTGTTTTGTTATTATAAAAAGGTGATTTTCCTCTGAGGAAAAAAATGTACTGGAGTACAACTCATCAGTTACTGGAGAATTATTCAATATTATCAAGTGCTATGTTCTTACCCCGTCAGACCGAGAATGATGGGATTTGGATTTTGAACTAAATTTAGACTAGTCAGCAGTGCTAAACGATCTTACTGTGTCTGATGTTCTTTCCTCCCTCTTCTGATTTATTTCAATTTCCCTATAGAATGTTTAGATTCAAGCTTCTCTGCCCTTCCTGATTGCTTTCTCAATCCCATCTAGCATCTGGTATAGCCGAGGCTGATCTCCAGTTCTGCTCATATGCCAAGTCCTTCACAATCTAACTCTTCAGGCAGGGTTTTAACCACGCATCCTAAAGATGTCAGGGCCTGAGATCTTGGCTGGCTATATACTGCTTAGAATTCTGGTCTGCAAGTTGGGGTTGTAATGCAAAGTGGAATAAGAAAACACAGCTTAATATAAGAGAGAAGGGGGTTTAGATAATAACACTCGACGGCAAAACAGAATGAACACCTTCTTGCTCATCCATGTAATTGTTCCTCAGTCACTGCTGGCACTGCAGGTACACTTGTTTTAATTTCACAAAGCATCTGCTCTACAAAGAGCCATGGCCACTATAGCCCCAAACTCGCTGACAGTTCTTTGTATTTTAACCTGAATTTGGATGGAAAACTGTAGGCAAAGGTGTCATATTCATGTACTACTGGCATTATGTGATTTAGCATTACATTATTCTTTTTTCAGAACAATCAGATGGCTTCCATAAAAGCTAAAGGTATCCATGAAAATCAAGTATGAAACTCCTAGAATAGGAAAAAAAAAGGCTGAAATAAAGTCACAGAAAAAGAATAAAAGCTTAAGCGAAGACTTTCCACAAGAGGAGTGAATTTAAACACATAATCATAGAGACATTACTTTTAAAATTACCCTTTGCATTGAGCAGTGATGGACAGCTGAAGAGATAGTTTCAGGGTTTTTCTGATTTTTTTTTAATAAATAAAACCAACGACTTCAGAGTAGCTGAGACCCATGCAAGTTTTTGAATGTTTATGAGTAGGTTTATAAAGCTCTCTTTCTGTCCAAAATATCCCCAGTGTAAGTGCTTAGTGAATCCAGCTGTGAGAGAGCAGTTGGTCTGTTACAGAAGGAGACTCATTACATCTGTCTTCCTGTTAGGTTAGAACTTGTGATTAGTTCCTTTACTGCATGAATGTGAGTCACTCCACACAGGTTTATTGCCCTGAGCATCCCTGCTGTACTCCCAACAGGAGTCCCTAAAAGCTTTCTAGGAGACTGCCCAGCTAAGGTTCAGAGGAGGCACCACTGGTCTAACACACTCAGTCTGAACAATTGCTACCTGAATTGTTTGCCTCATGTTTATCCAAGGAAGCCTGTATTTCCTGGTTTCCTGGAATTTCCTAACTCATAGGTCCAGAGTAGTAGCCCACAAGGGAGCCCTTGGATAGATGCTCAGTTAGCTTAAAAAGAAAAGGATTTTTTGACCAATCAATGAAAATGAGTGCTTAAGGAGGGCTTAGAGAGAAACCTTGAATTGAGCATGAAATTAAGGAAGAAATTAGATGTAAAGAAGGGGGACCAGGTGGCAAAAAAACCCAGAATTCAATAGGGGAAAAAATGAAAGAAATAAAGAAAAGGAACTTATTTGAGCAGATCTGCATCTACTCCCTGTGCTAAGAGGTGTCACCCATGAGGGACAACTCAGTAAAACCTGCTGGTGGTACAAAGCATCTGGGTGTTCCAAAACTGTTGTGCAACTTCAGAGAAAGAAATTCACAGAACTGGGAAGGTGGGAGGAATTATTTACAGAGAGAGACACCTGACCACTCTACCATGGGGATTTTCAACACAATTCTATAGAATTCACCAGAATAATGTAAAATACTCACTTGGCTCCTTCTGAGTGAGAGAAAGCTGTAGACATGCATCTATAGCTTTGTTCTCTTTCAAGCAACAAGCAGAACTTGCCTGAATCAGCTAGAAGGAAAATGAAACACATTGAAAAGAATTTATACCAAAATACATGACACTTACTGACTGATATAAACATCAATACTCAGAAGAACTCAGAAATTCAGTGCAAACAAGTAAGAGATCTATTTATAATGTCAGCCTGTATTTCACATTCAATTTGAATATAATAAAAACTATATTAGCTGAAGCATTATGGTTTACTAATCCTTCTCCGTACAGACAAATGAAAATAATTTTCACTGACAGGGTAACTGGCTATTGTGGTGATTTAGCCTCTGTTTTCATTCATCAGCTCTTCATTCAGCCAAAAAACTGCAGCTTTTATTTGTTTTGGAATAGTAAATCTGTTGCTGCTAATTCTGATTGGCAAATTTTAAGTGTAGCAGCATGGGGCATTTCAAATTCTGTCACGTTCACTTAAGAAATCTTTCAGGAGCGATTTAAAGCATGACAAGGTACTCATTTCTGTTATCGAAACATAGAGCCAAAGATGCTTTTATGCCCTGTGCTGACAGAAACAAAGCAGTGTGAACTGAGGATTGCTTGTGCTTTGATAGTTCTGGGTTCTTTGTTTGGGGCTAGCAAGTGGTTTGTGGCATCATCTTCTCTTTCTTTCCTGTAGACAGAGGAAAAATTTGCAAGCATGCAGACTAGCTTCAGACCTGGCTCTGAAGACAAAAGAGCCCTCTGCTGCAAAAACACAAGTCACTCTTTAAGGAAACCCACAACCTATTATGATTGAAACAAAGAGCTCATTTCTTCTGAAATAGTTAAAAACTTGGTACATTTTAGCAAGTAGCTTTAGTTCATTGTATCCCTTTTTATTTTTGTTCAGCCTTGCCTCTGATGTCTTGTGCAAATGCTATTAACAGGTTTTTCCCTTTTTCAATTTTTGAAACACCAAAGAAAAATACTGTGTCATTGTCCCTAGATAAAAGTCAACAAAGATCTATACAATGGTTTTTAAGGCAGGTCTATAATTACTGTCATACTCAGTTAAAAAATTTAAGTATTTTTATTTGCTTCCTTAAAGGTAGGCTGAAACTTTATGTGACTGCTAATTGCATCACTTAAATTTAGGCCTTGAACTTGGCTTTCAATTTCTTCCCTCAATATTTCAGTGACCACTCTAGGCAGCATTTTGAGACTGGTAATAGGGAAATATATTTCATGTTTCCCTTTTTATTTGAGGTTCATTTATTATTGAGATCAGTCAAAATAATTTACATTATTTTTTTTAAGATACATGAGGATAAAGCTGCAATATAAGTCAATTAATATAAAAGTGTATAAAATGGAAAGGGAGTTTTTTATTCTGTACTCAAGCCCTTCATTAGAAAAATTTAAAAAAAAAAAAAATAGGGCAGGCAGTGCACTGAAGTGCTTTGGCTTCCTACCCAATATACCCAATGAATCTGCAATATACTGTGACCACTAAGAAGGCAGAGACTTTTAGGTAATCTTAGCCATGCTGCTGTGGATTATATTAAGAGCAAATGCTTCTGACTCTGAAGTCAAAATTCAGGCATGAGTAGTTAAGATAATATCTGTTGTCTTTGAGTTGTCTAGCCATCTAAAGATGAAGCAAATTCATCAATTCAGACGCTGGAGGATTGCATTTGTGTTGAAATTTAGGGTCACAGCTTCTGAATTTGTTCTTTTCCTTTTGCTCATCCTAGAAAACTAAGTGGCTAAAGCTCTGCATTTTGTTTCTTTTGAATATTACCTTTGACAATTGGACAGAAATCTGGCTCTAGGCAGCCCTGCTTGGGCATGGTGTGTTTGGAAAAGGTCCCTTTCTACTTCAGAGAGTCTAAGGGAAATATGAATAATGATGTATTATTTGGTCTTTGCTCAGCTTGTGTGCTACTCTATATAACCACAGTTTTCCTTCTCTTGAGCCATGGTTTTGTTGCTACTCCCTCAAATTTTGCCCTTATTAGAATTTGCCAGTATAGGGAACCTACCATATGAACTCTCAGAGAAGACATTTGGGGGTTCTAAAAACTTTACTAAAATCTTCATCCAGATCAACTGAATCAAATTGCTGCAAAACTCTGATAACTTTTATACTTGCTGAGAACCTAGTTTAATCTCTTGAAGGTTTTCTATTAGCTTCCTATTAGGGGTTCTTGTTACAAAACACTCTAGGGAGCACTCTGCTCTCACCAGTACCAGAGAAAATCAATGATTTAAGAAACAGAAGTTCAAGAGTAGAGTTACTGCCAACTCTTTTTCTATAAAAGATCAGTTTTTGAGACAGGTAAAATGCTGCATTATTTTATTTACCAAAGACTTGCAGAAGAATGTTGGGGGGGGGTTTGAAAGCATCTTCTCAAATTTTGCTTCAGAATTCAGTGATGAGCTTAGTATAATAGATTTTAACTGAATGTTGTCAAAATAATGAAGTTAGAGAAAACTAAAGTGTTTTGTATTTGATATGAAAGACACCAAAAAGACTTTGTCTCTATCTTATCACACTCTGCTCATTTTGCTTTGAATTTTTCTGTAAGAGAAGGTATTTCTGAATTGGCTTGGCAGGATTTTAGATTATGCAGGTAAAGATGCAAGGCTCTGTTTTGTTTGGGTGTTTGTTTTTTGTTTGTTTGTTTTTGCTATAATAGAAAATACTTTTTAAATGGCTGAATCATTCAAGATTTAATCACTTCTTAGTGATTGCAACAAAACAAACATTATAGTTTTATAAATAGAATTTGACCACGGGATAATGAGTACTTGAAGTATTAGCTGCAAAAATATAATTTTCTTCAGAGATCTTAATACACTTGCTTAACCTAGAAAAGTGATGAAATGGATGATGTTAAAGCACCACTGGTGGGCCATTTTTTTATCCAATTATATTTGTTTAAAATGCTGGTCACAACTGGAGGTTTTGATTGGTCATCAGTGGTGTCAGTAATGGCCAATTATGCTGATAATACCTGGTAAATGAGCAAATCTTACTGTTTGCCTTTTGTAAATTGCATTTCATAGGAGCAATAAAACAGCCTCCAAGATTCAGCACTTCAAAGTCATTATAATATTTCTCAGATGGTTAAAGCTGCTCAGAATTCTCAGCCTTCTTCCTTGTATTACCACCCAAGGTGCGATACAATCCTCCTGAAATGCACTGCCTGGAGTCTGCTGGTGCTTAATAAATTACTCCATCTTGCTTATCTCACTCTTGGCATATCCCTATCAGCAGGAAACCATTATGCTGTAGCAACATCCTTTCTTAGTGACATTTTCTCTTAATTAACTGTACAACAATCAAATATTTCATATTCAGAGGAAGACTCTAGAATCTTTCTGGAAAAATTCTGTTTGAAATTAATTATATCTTCACATAAGATATTTATTGGCAAAACCTGATTTATTGGGGGGATTGTGTTCAGAAATGCAAAAATGATCCACTATAAAGGCTCTAGGACTGAGACCTTGTTGCTAATTTGGTTTCTGTACCAAATCGGCTGGCTGACCACAGAAACATTATTTAATATCTTAGGTATAAGCCCTTAGTTTTAAAACAGAGAGATTAGCCATCTTCCTTCATAAAAACATGTTTTATATCTTCTGATAGAAGGAAAAACTTACATGCCAATCTCATTAATTAACAATTTTAATTGCTCTTCAAACGAATTCCAGTCTTGACATATTCATGTAGCAAGGGGAACAGACTTGCTGAGCCTAAAATGCACAGCACTGAGCTGGGAAAATTAAGTCAGATACCAAACATGTTAGGAAACAAACTACACACACACCAGCAGATTTATCTGTGGCATGATAGTTCCACCTGAAAGTATGAGCCCCAAATTCTCATGTTATTTTGATAAATCTAGACTAGTGTATCAGTAAGTACATTTACCTTCATAAAGTCATCTCTCTGAAATTGGGCACTGCAGCCCTGTGGTACCCAAGCACCTTTTGCATGTCTCAGTGGTTTGGCCAGCCCTCTTGACAGCATCCAAAAATGAGTACATTTTGGCATTTGTGTCCTGTGTCTCAAATGTATTTGGAAACCACAAATGATCACTGGAACTGACAGCATGTACTGAGAGTTGTTGTCGTGTATGCAGTGCACTTTTGTAAGCCTTGGATGTAACTTTATGTCCTTTCAGAGGTTTATTTGATTGTCTCTTTTTGAAACTGTAACTCCATGGAATAACCATGCTCCAAGTAAAATATTCACTAGTGTGAGCATTTGTTTGCAGCAATGTGATATCACCAGTGTGAAACTGCCAAGGGATATGCTTGGATTTTCCACTAATTTGAAGTTAAGATTCAGGCAGTTCTCAGAGGCATCTTAAATAATGTATTTCTACATCTTCTCTGCACGTGGTTGCTTGAGTAATAGCACTGGGTCCATGAGGAAGTAGCTTTAGAGATTTTGTGTCCGATACACCATCTATGAGGAGATGGAGAATGAATGGCAGTGTGAAAGCCCAAAAACTACCTTAATTGCCTAGGACTAGCTCTGATTGACTGTGAGAAGGCAATGCCTGTCTTGCTATAGTGTAAAACCCTGCCTGATCAAGACCAAGTGAGGCAAAAGGAAAGTAGAACTGGATGTCATGGCATCTGTCCATCATTCTGTGTTCTTTCAAAAACATCCTAAGGTGAATATTTTACTCAGAACAGTTTCTTCAATTGTTATAATTTCTAATATTATTATATGGTGTAATTGGGTAAAGAGTGGGTAAATTAAGTTTGGATTAGGTAATCAATTTTTACTTTTCAGGGTTCATCTCTGAATAATAATACGTTTAATTGAGGAAACAAGGAAGAGCTATTTAGTCAGTGAGTGTTTCTTGCATGGACAAACAAGGTAACCCCCATTTTCACCTTCAAAGATGTTTAGAAGCTGAAGAAGCAAGTCCTACTTGTCATGCTATTTGATATTGCTACACAGGAGTTTACACTTAAATTGACAACTTCAGCTGTTTAAGTTAGGGATGAAGTGACAAATGAGTCTTAGCTTTATTAGAAATACTCCCCCTCTGCTTGGGGTGACAGCAGTTTCATCTGCAAACTGATCAGCCTTTTTCAGCTGAGGACATCCAAGGCACCATATAAACATGGGTTTTAGAGGGAACCCATGGTAGTTTGCTGTTGCTTTTCTGCCCTGTGAGGAGTCCCTCCTCTGCAACAGCTGTGCCATAGCTGCATCCACCCAGGCAGATCCACTTCACAACATCAACTAGTGGGTAGGTGCCAGGAACATTGCCTGAAAGCTGTAAAGACAGGAGCAGCAGAGGTTTTCAAGCTGCTGGCAGGAAAGTCTCCCTTCTTCAGCAGCTGAGGATTTTTGCCTCAGACTTCTGGTAATATTAAAGTGTTTATAAAAGAAGTAGACCAAAATTAATATAGAAAGGAAACAAAAAATGCTATCAAATGATTTTTTAGCTAACCTGTTCCTTTCCCTGATTGTTGAGAGGAAGGACCAATCTCAGCATATGTGGTAAAATGAGGGCTGTTGAGGGGGTTATTGGTATTTTTTTAAACTTAGTCAGCTTCCCAGCACGCAAATTAAGGGGATTACCATCATTATAACAGCATCCTGTCATAGGAATCTCCTGCTGCTTAATTTTTATCCTTCTACCGTCAGTAGTGAAGGGAGAGATCTTAAGGTAGGACTTCACCTTTTCAGCATTTTTGAAGTTAGTCAGATGGGGCTGGGTTAAAAATGTGCGATACCTCATCTACCAGGCAAAAGGGAGATGAAGGAACATGGGTGGCTTTGACTGAAGTCTTGTCTTCCCCCACACTAGGACAGAGTAAAGGTAGGGATGAAGGGGAAAGAAAGTCATCTGCAAACAGGCTGTTAAGGAACAGTGATAATAAATCTGTTGAGTGGGGTGTTCGTTGTTCATGCCCAGATATACTTGCTAATAGAACATTTTTAGCCAAAAGCATGTACCTCATTCTTACAATGGGTTCTTTTATTTCTATATCCCCAAAGAGGAAAATCCTCACTTTCCTGTAAAGTCAGCTTTGAAGTCGCTTTTCGCTTCTGAAAAACCTGAGTTGTGATCTTAAGCAGGGTGATAGCTGATTTGCAGTGAAAACCAGGTTATTCAACTTTCAGACATAAGCATTCATATTAGTGATTTTCATCAATAAATGACATTATAGCATTTTTCTCTGTGAAACTTAAAAAGATGAGAGTTTCATTCTGTCCTCTGTTCACTGTGATAATACTGCATTAGGTCATCTGAGTTTTAGAGATCACTTTGATAACAACATTGCAGGATGTACCTGAAGTGGAATTTTAGTCTAAATTTTAAAACGTGTTATTTAGGAACATAATTAGAGCTCCTGCACTGGTGATGATCGAATTCTGTAAGGTTAGGAGTTCATTGCAGAGAAGCATTCTGAAAATTAAAAGATAACTAGAATTAGTGACATGAAAACTGAACTAAGGTATTCGAGACGCTTGTGATTCACTTGCCTCTGAAGTAGTCAGGGGTCACTCTGTACTGATGGATGCTTGGAAAACTTGGAAGAACAGATTTATAAAACAGTTCATAATTCTTTTAAAATTCAAGCAAAACTGTATTTTTTAGTGTGTAATCCTTTTTTTAAATTCCCTTTACCCCCTAAGAGCTTCAGTCACAGAATTTAATGTAGAGGTAAAAAGATTATGGGGAAAACTATTTGTCAAAAGATGTGGGAGCTTTACTGGAGTAAGTCTTGGTCCTTATGGTCACACTGCGTTGTTTTGTATTTTGCTTGGTTCACAGTTGCTCAGTTTCAGCCAAAGGGGACTGTCTTCTTCATATTCATAATGTCCTCTCTGACAGGCTCTTAGCTAAAGCCACGCTTTAATACCTCATTAATGACATTGTTTAGCTTAATGTTAATTTTACGTACAGATGGTCTGTTTTCAGTCCATTGTGCACAGTTCTCTCTGCTGTCCCTGAAGGTGCTACGTAGAACCCTGTCAGTAGTGTACGGAAAGCCCACACTACACAAACTGTATGTGACAGTAACACACACGTTGTCTCCTCAGCCACTTATGAGTATGTACCAGCGATGATAATTGTGGCTGATTGCTTGAGGCTTCACAGCGTTTGAATCCAGCCATTAGTAATTGAGAGATTTGGTCCCAGCTTCTCTTGAAATCTGATCTGAACGTTGCCAGTGTGCAAGGTTATTTGTTAAGATCCAGTGCCAATATCCTCTAAAATAATAGCAACCATATATCACTTTGATGCATTCCCAGGGGCTGCAAATAGCGCCTTTGCACGGGCATGCAACCAAGTGCCATCTTAAAAGCACACATCACATCACAGTGCTCCTCAAGAGCATCCCCAGAGGCTCCCTGTGTTTGTTGAAAATGCACACTGAGCTCTCATCTGTGTTTGTCTCTCTGTGTGTGTATTAATAATTATATTCTGTAAAATTATTGTCCTATGTTTTGTAAGTGGCAAGAAAATTACGTGATCGGGTTTTGTTTTTTGTTTTTTTTTTTTTTTTTGCAAAGAGCTTTTGGTAAAATCGCTAGGCTTACTGCAGTTATTTATGATTATGTAATTAAATGGTCCTATATTTGGTAACCCCAAAATTAAATTTGAAACCATGTTAAGTCTTCTAATAAACCAGTGCATTTCAGCAGCATTAATACAGTTTATTTTGGCCAATGGATTCACGAGAGGTGGATAGCACGCCTCGGTTCCAATGTGGTCACAGTTACAGATATCAAAAGATGCATTTTGAAATATCAAGATGTAGTATAAGACTAGTAATTATTCATCTGAGGGCTCCCAGTAACTTCAGCAAATATACCAGTAGATGCCTCCATTTTCATTTTAGCTGCGGTCATTGCTCCTCTTTTGCAATGGCAGCAGAAGAGAAAAGCAAATATACTTTGTGATACGTTTTCCAGAACTTTTAGAAGCACTGTAAAGGCTACTCATCCCCTCTCTCTCTCTGATTATGTTGCAGGAGTCACTGCAATGTATTGGCACTATATTAATGCACACTAATGATTGTAACATTTCCTTTTATCTCTTGTGAACTTTGATTTTCAATTGAAAGTGTATTTTGCTAATTCCACAGAAGGACAGAATGTGACCAGTGCAAAATTGTTAATATCTGAAATAAGTCATTAAGCTTGTGGGTCTAGGCCTAAAAGCCAGGAATTGATTCCTATAGGTCTTGAAGATTCATCCTGTAAATACTACATAATAGGAATGAAAATCTGATTAATGTGTGTAAGTAAAGCATCACAGGCACCAGAGAAGCTAGGCCACAGCCATTTGCTGAATGGTGATACAACACGTTTCTCTTCCAACTCTTGCATTATTGCCACCATTTCTGCAAGATGGGTGGAAAGAAACGATTTATTGTTGTGAAGGGAATTATAAATATATTATAACTAATATGTTATGCTAACATCACTTTAATCAGGTAATTATTAAAGGGCTGTTTGGCCTTTAAGGACATTGATTTAATGAGAATTAATTTAATGATTGAACACTGTTTGTGTAACATTATCATTGCTAGTGATGCAGAAAATTGGAATCTCAGCTCAGCTGAAAAGAGTTTAGACTTTTTATTATCACATTAGATACTATTCTACTGGAATGTAGTTATTAGACCCTTTTTTATACTTTCAGAATATAGTTAAATATTTGGAGTTTATGTAAAAAATTCTGAATAGAAAAAGGTAAAATTTTTGTCACTGTACTTCTCTCCTTTTTGATAGAGGCTTGATTTTCTGTTTAAAATAGCCTTTTAGAAAGTCCATTAGATTTTGGCTTTGACTTGCTATTGCTTCTCCCATAAAACAAATTTTCTCTGTTTTCATTCTCTTCTTTCTTCTCTGCAAACCTGATGATTTTTTTTAGGAAGAATAGAGTTTGGTTGATGGAAAAGTTTTGCAACTTTAAAGACCACAGTAGCTTTTGAAAGTAGCAGCAGAGCACAGTTCTATCTAGATTATTCTGAGGCTGAATCCCTGCACTGTCTTGTCACAGCTTACTGGAAATGGTGATTATAAAAGGAGTGTGTTCAGTACCTGAGGGTTAAGACAAAGTTAAAGCTGACCTTTATATTTACAACTCCCACTTACCTACAGGTATGTTGTCTCTTGATGGCCTCCTTGGTTTGCCCTCAGGAGTGCTATTGTCACAGATTATTTTTCATCTTCCAAGTACCTCTAACTACTGTTGTATATAAATTAGACCCAGGGAGAAGAGGGGAGCATGTAGTAAAGTGGTGCATCTGACAGACTGCTGCAAATAGATTAATTTTCAAACAAAATTTTATTCCAGGATGTCTGACAGTTCCTGCTGTATCCTGGCAGAATTTTCCAAGGGAGCCTGGTGGCCAAATGATCAGCCCTCTTGTCACTAGAATGAAGCTGTTACAGCAGACACAGCAAGTTAGGCAGGCTGGTATTTGAAGACTGATAGAAAAGTAATTTAGTAATAGACATAGCAGAGACTTAAACTTACAAACACAGTAGGTTCCTAATCCAGTGGTGAGCAATGCTGTAGTGGGCTGAAATGCTTTGCACTGGGTAGCACTGAGCCTTTCCTTGATGCTAGGAGATTTTCTAGCTTCTTAGAGGATATTTTCAAGGAACAGGACTGAAGAACCTGTATTTTAAGCAAAATAGTTTGTGAGCAGGCATTTCACAAATCTTTTGGATATTTTTCTTTGTCCATCAGGTCATATGTCAAAGGCCCTCTGACCAGGTTTATGAGATGGGTTCTCTGGGCTGTAACTTGATGAGGGTTTTTTGGAGCTGCCAATGGTCCTTGATTAGTCCCAGCATTTGAAATCTCAGCATGGGTAATCTTTTCCTATTAATGAGAAAACAGAGCTGAGCAATGAGCCTTAGTATGTGAGTCGAGTGCCAAAAGCACATCCAAACACAAACACAGCAGTAGCAAATGGAGGCTTTTCAGAGGGAGTTTTCAGGATATGAAATGTAACTTGGAGGTGACTGCTGGCCAGCAGTAGCAGAGGATGACATGGTAATCCCTTTCTCAGATTGGAACAGGCTCATGCCTGGCCTCCTTGGAAGGAGGCTGGGGGAAGCCTATATCTGCCTCCACAAGGCTGTGCATATACCCTCAGGTTAGCTGGCTTCCAGAGCTGCTGACAAGGATCTTTAGCATGTATAAGATGCAGCTTCTCAAACTCCTTCACAGATTTCAGATAACTAGGAGTGATTTGAAATAAGCCTGAAGGAGAGGAGTGATAGTTTCAGATTTTCCCCCTGTCACATAAAGGGGAAAATAAATGAGGAGAGCTTTTTTTTGTGCATCATTGCTTCCCTTCTGGGAGTGCAGTGAGGGCAGTGCTTCCCACCCAGCTGAAAGAAAACAATCTTCCAGGGAGAAAATGTAATGAGATTAGTCAGGGGATCATTACGCTAACAACAGTAAATGGCAAGAGTAAGTGATTGTTTAGTTCAGAAATAAGACATTAAGGGGCGAAAAAATTAATCAGAGCACCAAAAGACAAAGTGAACACATTCTTTAATTGCCTATAGACCAGCAGGAGAAATCTGAATAATAAACAAGAACAGTTAGAAATACAGACTTGATCTTCATGGTGTTTCTGAAATCTAGTAGGAGCACTTGGAAATACTGAAAGTCAGATGGACAAGGTGGGCAAAAGGGGAAGAAGGTGTCACTCTGTCAGAATGGTATTAGGTATTTCAGAGGCTGAGAATTTGGAAAGAGCTGATCTTGGTTTTTCTCTGTGTCGGTGTGCTAATGGCTGGAGCACAAAATGAGATGGGAGACAGTGTCGGCTGCAGGACACCAAATCACCCTGGAGTGGAGGATGGTTGGCTCCTGTAGAGCATCTCTGTAATGCCAAGGGGAAAATGTGGGCTGTAAGAGGGGCTGAGTGTAAGTCAGGCTGAGTGGTGTGTGTTTCAAGCCTCCAGCTGCCCATGCTGAAGTATCTGGAATGCACATGTAGAGCATACTGAAAAGAGAGAGAAGACTGATTGCACCAAAGTGTTCAATGCTACAAACTTCGGAGAAAAAATGATATGGGGAGAAAGTACACAGAGTGATGCAGAGCTGAGAACAACAGGAAGGAGGGCGCTGAAAACTTTATTAGGGGATATAGAAACCTTAATGCTTTTGGTGCATTAGATGAAGCTGATTCAAAATCATTATGCCAGCAAGGCAATAAATATTTCTCTTCTGTGCTTGTGAAAAAAGCAGATTAAATACTTTCTGTGTAGTGGAGGTTAAATGGTAGCTACTACCATAACGCAGTTTCAAATCAGCGAAGTCAAACAAATTTCACCCAAGCATTTATCAGAGTTTGCTGTGTAGCTTCCAAGATTTCTGTCTGTTGATTTGAATCTTAGAACACTGGGCAGGTTTTAGAAAGATGACCAAAAAAAAAAAAAATTGAATTATTGTAAACCTAAAGACCAACCTGAACCTTCAGTTTAAGTTTTTCTTCCATCTTAATATCTGGATGTAACAAGATGAAAAATATAACAAATATAAAGAGACACTTAAAAATTTCAACAGTTATAACAATTAAAAAAGTCTACACATGACTTTTACTATTTTATTTAAAAAAAAGAAAACTTTTGGGATTTGATAGAAACTTTTATAATCACTTTGGTAAATAAAAAAAAAATGGGTCCCTTCCCTTCTATTTCCAATGAACTCAAAGAACAGTTCCTAATATATATGGATTATTTTCAGAGCATAGTAATAATACATAGATGCAGTGCTCTCTCTTCAAGAAGTAAAGACCTGAAGAAGATATCTGAAGCAAGATATCTGAATGTCTCTTTTCATATGTATTTATTTTTTTTTTAATCACTACATTTTGATAAAAACGAAAGCTACAGGAGAAACAGGTGGTGTGGAGTAAAAAACAGGAGTAAAAACTATAAGCTAGCTCTCAAACTTCTCCACACGTTGTAAGATCTGGCTTCCAGCCCTGCCTCATGATCAGCTCCTTCTCTACTCCCAAGCCCCTGCAATCTGCCAGTATGTGCAAGGATAGGGAATTCAGCCGCTGGTTTACGAGCTTATTTGGAAGGCATTACCAATTCAAGGGGTTGTATTCTCCTGTAGAATAATTTGTCGTGCCTGCTGTGGTCAATGGGTGTTAACTTCAGCACAAAATGGACTATTACAAGCTCAGGTTATGGCATGCCAGTTTAAATGTTACAGACTAATACATGCAAAGTTCAAGGAAGAGTGGAAAAGGATAGATGAAAAGAAAGAAAATAAGGGAAGAAAAATTCATGATGAGAGATATCCCTACAACTTCCAAGCTGCATTTACTTCACAGCTGGTAGAAATAGGTATAGGCTTCATTGACTGTAAAATATTTTTTTGTCCTATACTGAACTGAACATTTCCAATTGAAAGTGGGAGAGATTTTGTATTATCAAGAAAGTTTTTAACAGAACAATAACAATAGCAATAGCTAATGCTCTCAAAATTTCTGCCTTTGAAGAGTTCTGCCTTGCAGAGTTTTGCAAAGATCATAGAGTTCAGTCAAACTTCAGGGTTTGTTTCTTGTGGCAAAAAAAAGCGGAAGTATGAAATGCCTTTTCCTCTTTGTTAATGCAAACTACTTCCCTTACACTCACTCTTTATTAATGTCCCTTTCACAAAAAAAACCAGAAGACATACATTGATCTAAACTGTTTGCAACAGGCATCTGCACTTCTTTATTTATGGAAATTGCAGATGCACAACTTAATTGATGTGACTGTTCTAGCAGGCTAAAGGCTAAATTGCAGCCAACTCCCAAGTCCTTTGTGCTTTTTTACCAAAGGCCATTAATTCACTGAATGTGGACAGAATTTTTGTGAGAAAAAGCAGAATCAAAATCTGTCCCCAGATAACCCACCCTATTATTTCTTCACCTTCCTTTTCCAAGCACAGTTAAGATTCTTGCTTTTAATTTTGATAGCATTACAGTTCCTCAACAAAACAGTCACCATTAACATATTTTTCATGGTTCTTTAAATTACCTGGAAAACTCCTTGCACAGAAATTCAGCTCACTGCAGTTTTTCTTCAGGCAAACAATTGACAAATCCCTGAGAACAAGATGTTTGGGGGAAAAGAGCCTATGCATTTTGAATTCTTCAAATTTAGTCCAGAATTATAAAATACCAAGATCTTACCAGGCTGTGATCCTGAATTTCCCTATTTTGCCCATTTGTCCTCTGTTTTCATTCCTCCTTATTGCCTGTACTTCTCTCTTGTGATTTTTGATGTGAAGAAACCTTTAAACTGAATACTAAAGAGGGAAAATTATTTTTAAAGTAAAAATATGTATGGTAATTGTATAGTTTCACATTTTATCTTCCAAGTTGGATTTTATCCTGATACTGAAGTCTGTCATAATTATGCATTATATTGTTTGTATTATCAAGACAATGCATTATTTTTCCTTCCTTCTATTTAGCTTGAAGCACTTAGAAAGAAATGGGAATAAACAGAAATTTATAAGATAAGTTGCAGTCTAAGCCTGTCATCTGAAGTAGGCCAGCATTAAAATTATCTAGGATTGATGAAGGAGAGCTGCATTAGATGAGTGTGGGAGGACTAAAAGTAATTTCTTTCACTGTGGCTTCTACAGTAATTCAGCTCTTTCAGAAAATTCCCAACAAGATTGATTTTTCTAGTTCAGTTTACTCTGGAAAATATCTTTCCCCTCCTGCACATGCAATCTGAAAATTTTAAAGGCAGATTAGATTTTTCTAAGTGATTTTAGCACCCATCACACGTCAGATGAATTATACTGGGAGCTGTAGCCACAACATAGGTGATATACAGGTAGTGGAATTCTGTGTTGCATTATAACCTACTGTGGGTGTATTGGAAAGGCCACAATAAATGATACCATAGCCTCTGTATTCCTTTGAGATCTGTCCCTTAAGGTGACAAAACAACTCCAGGACTGCTGTCTTCTGTGATTTCCATTTGTTTTATGAGTGGGGTTCAGTACTTTAAAGCACCACTCATCATGCCCCAACAGCAGCGTTTTCACTGTAACCACAACCAGTGTGCTGACCTCCACTGATGAATTTCCCTGTAGGAATGAGCCATCAGATTTTTCTCTGGTCATCAAGGTGTGCCTGCATTGCACAGGTGGCCCCCTTTGCCATTAGAGGTTACTAAGCTTTGCTGGTATGATGCCAAAGACAAAAGGCAAAGATTTGTTCCATGTTCTTGGCTCCCTCCTGCTTTGCGCTGTGTCCTGTGTGTAACCTCCTGTAACTAGAACATGGCGTGATCCATAAAGATCACACACCTGAAACTCATCCTAGATCGTGGAAAGCAGAGCTCAGGGAGGTTGGCATGTCTGTCCATCCTGCCCACTGCAGTCAAGAATAGTATCTTATAGGTCTGTAGCTCTCTGCTGTGGTAATGTTAATGGAGAAGCAGTGATTGTTGCTCTCCTGAGTGACTTGGCACTCACTTGCACTGTGAAAATGTGCACTGGGACTGAAAGAAAGCTTGAGAAAGTTTTATCCCCAGAAACAAAATTGGGGGGAACGACGAGGTTTCTTAAGGTGAACTGTCATGGTGCAGAAAGTGTTTTAGCAAAGAGTACAATGGAACAAGACTGTATCATATTAAATCTCCTAATAGATGCCAACGAAATGATACCATGGCAGTAAAAGATCTCCTTTGTTGTTTTTTTTTTCTTTTCTTCTTTTACTGGGAGAGGTGGAATACCCTGCCTGTACCCTTTTTTTAAAAAAGTCATGCACCTATCCAATTGTGGTGTCAGCCTTGCTTTAGAAATGATGGTTTAAGAAGCCTCGGTGCAAGAACTGTTAGAGGAGTGAGGAATTATTTTGATATGTGTTTATTGTACGTGTACTTGAATACAAGATTTGTCCTCAAGCTTCAATTATTGAGTGCTGGTATACAAGGGGCAACTGTGAAATAGAAGCAAGGCTTTACAAACAACTGGATGCAATAAAAGCCCTTGGGCTAACCAGTATTCATGGGTTTTAAAGTCTATTTTTTAACATGGGAGGGAAAAGGAAAAAGTAATAGCGGATAGTGGGGACAACCTTATCAACGTTTGGGAAAGCTGTATGGACAGTGGGGAATGCTGTGGCTGAGGGATCTATAGTGGCTTTCATGTTCACTTGATGCACAGCATCCTTGCTTGAACCAGAAGGATTGTGTGAGTTTCAGTGGTCCTCTCTCTTCTGACATTTCATTTCAATTCAAAAATGTGAGAATTTAAGAGTTTTACTCATTAAGCTGAAAAATGAAAATGGAAGGATACCCAAAATATCATTGGCTTCTTCTCAATCACAGTAGCCATTTCAATTAAGTGTGAAGACTATCTGCAGGGATTGACACCTGAAAGTTAAAAGGACAAACAGCCTTTTCTGATAAATTAATATAATTGCTCTTTTCATTTTATTAAAAAATCACTTTTAAATTAAATATTTTAAAGACATTGCAAAAACTGTTGTAAAGTAGAAATACTCTATTAAAAGTAATTTAACATTTATGCAGCAGAGAAACCCAGATCTTCAGATGTTGAAGTTAGTGTTCATCTTAGATAATCCTTAGACTGAAATAATATCTCCCAGTCTGATCAGTAGATTCTTAGTTCAGACAATTACATGCCATCTTGGAAATAAAACTTGTTTCCAGCTGTGTAGGTCTAACAGATTTTGGAATGTTAATTCTGTCAATTTTGGAATTCTCAACAGGCAAAGGATTTCACTGTTTATGTACCAAAAATATAAATGATTGGAGTCAATTATTATTTCATTTATAATACAATTCCACATCACTGATGCAGGAAAAAAATTTCAAATTTGTATAGCATGCAGAGTTCCCAGTGTTTTGTATAGGTAAGAAAAATTCTGAATAAAGCAGTAAGAGGTTCCTTAATAGACAACATGGATTAAACGTCCAGTTTCTGTATATAAGTGAAAATTATTTGTTCTTGGAATGGGAATAATTGTAATTTGTATTCTCTTAAACCTAGTTGCTGTGGAAACATTAAGGAGTTTTTACAAAACAAACTACCTACAGATGATTGAATTGGTAACGAATTGCTTTTGTAAATCCCAGGCATTGTACTGTCATAAGATTTTGCATGGGAGAACGCTACCTCAAAAATGATGTCAGTTTCTCAAATTGCTGAGTGTAGAGGGAGAGGAAAAGGGTGAACATCTTGAGCAGTTGACTGTGGGTGTTTGCTGCGTTCACCTATCCCCCCTTAGCTATTTGTAGCTGTGACAAAACATACTGCAGACAAAAGAGGGATTTTAAAAAAATCAACGTTTTCTTCATCTAAAAGTCTGAGATTAGTATATTTTTTAAACAGAGAGAGCTGTTGCAAATACTCCAAACTAGTGTGTTTTGGGGCAGCTATTTGTAAAAACTGCTGCTTTTCATGGTTTGCATTATTAGGCTCTTGTCACACAATCGACAGTTTGCAGCTCATCCTGGGAGGCTTAATTGCTGCTCATGTTCTGTTTAAATGGCAGTTGGATTTTAAAGGAAAGCAACTATAGGAATACAAAACAGTGTTTGCTTTCTTCTTCAATACGTGTGATTTTCTTTTTCCCTTCATGTCCAAGTTCACTTGCAGCAAGTTGTACACATACATATGGTTCTCACGAGCATCTGCCTGCCCTACAGAACTGTGAAAAGTAATTGTGTTTTGATGGGATTTTTTGACTTCATGTTCCCCAGAATGAAAGAAAAACTTAATTAAGGTTTGTAGATAAGATCTCTAAGGAAAGAACATTGTAAGAATTTACTTTGGCTGCTTTTGTTCTGAGATCTAGAAGTCTATTTCCATTACTGGACAGGACTGGCAGATGAACTGCAATTAAAGGCACAATAGCAAAAGAGATTAAACACAGGAATGACAACTGACAGTGTGGGCTTCCTTCAGTGCTTTTTGTCCAAATCCTGCTCAGTTCAGTGAAGCACCAGGTTTTAATGAACTGCCTTACCCTAACCTTGGGGTTTAGTTATCCTGAGCGATACACGAGCATTCCTCTGCCAAATGAAAACTCTTGCTTTTCCTTCTTCCCCACAGGAGGAGAGGTCCCATACACAACCCTGGCAACCCGACTGATGATGGGAGCCTGGTGGCTTTTTGCTTTGATTGTCATCTCCTCCTACACGGCCAACCTAGCAGCTTTCCTCACCATCACACGCATTGAGAACTCCATCCAGTAAGTTGATAAAGAATGATTCAAGGGAAAGGAGGGTGAACATAAATATACATGTAGAGGGGTATAAATGTTCTACTTAAATGTGAGAACAGGAATAAAATTTTATCCTCCTCAGAAGTAGTTGGAAAGTTAGAAAAATAACAATATACCATGAACTGTCGGTCTCCCTGGAGACACCTTGTTTTTAGGATTGGAATTGTTGGCCTCTAGAAGATGCTTTTCCCTGTGGCAGACATACATATGTATGTTTGCACACATACATATTTTGAAAGAAGCAATTGAGTTTGAGATGACCACGCAGTATCAGTGTTCCAAATAGAAAAGTATAAATTGCTGCTGTGTTCTCCAGCTCTGCTTTCCATTCAGATGTATTCCACAATACTTGCATTCTGACACTTTGGTCAGAAAGAATCCAGTGCTTCTTCAATGTATGAGGAGCTCAAAGCTGACTTCACCTATTCTTGCCAAGGCAGAGGTGTGTTAACAGCAACAAAGAGCAACAAACTCACTCATACTCATCTTTGCTCCTTCTGCTCCCATGAGCTCTCTTCCTATATAAGCTGATCATGTTGTTCTTTTTTCCATTCTGTTGCTTCATGCCCCCCAAAAATGAATGGCCTGATCTTCTCCTGTCCCTTTTATGGTGAACTCTTTTATGTCACACCTTCCAGTCTTTTTCTGAAGATCATGTCATCCTTCCATACCACAGGAACCTTTCTAGGTCTCGTACCCTCTCTCTCTGCCCTTTTGTACGCCAGTATCCTCTCCTTCAGCTAGCTGCATATTGAGTTATCCTCACTCCCATTGCTCCAGTGACATCCCTCACCTTCAAATGCTCACTCCTGGGTCAAAGCAGAGACTAGAAAATACAGTGAAGCATTAGATAGCCAAGCACTGTGAGGGACAGCAGGCCATTTTTTCATAGCAGGTTAATCTTGAGCCTACAAGTCTGTGAAAGCATGTGAGAGTGATAAAATTACCCTTTCCTATATATCCTTCTTTGCAAAAATCACAGAGTGACTTGAAAAAAAGAGAGGCACATTTCACCGTATTTCTTCCTTCAGAAAGGTAAGAACTTGACCTTCAAGTCAGGCTCAACCCTGACCTTAAGGAAAATTCTGTTTTCCCAGTCCAGTCATTGATATAAGTCCCCGATTTATGTGTATCATCACCTGAGGTCTTTCTGCCTCTAGTTTAGCTGCTTTCAGAATCTCTCTAAAATTCCCCTTGAGATAGAGAGCCACTATCACAGCCTGAGCAGGGGGAGCCTTGGCCTCCTGTGAATTCACAGGTCAGGATCAAGCATCACTGCGTGCCAGCAGTCACTGTGCTCGCACAAAGGTACCTCTCTAGGTGAGGATTTTCTATGTGCTAAAACCATTCCAGGCTTTCCCATGGGCTGGTAAACATCTGCAATAACAGACAAGTTTCATTTGCAATTGAAGCCCAAGTTGGACCCAAGAGCAGAAGCAGTACTTTGAGTCCATGGTTACGTCCTGACTTTTGGGTGATGGGGGTGGAGGGAGAAGTTGGTGTTGGTGTTCCATGGACCAAATTTCCCAGGCTTTACCCATCCTCACATTCCAAATTCAAAATTTTCTATGGCTGTTATCCTTTATCCTTTCTTTCTGAAGTAAGAACCTTACCACTCTCATCTATTAGAGGGTTCCATACTCTAAGAGATGTATAAAACAGACTAAAGTCATGAGAAAATGATACAATTACTCCCCTGATACAGTTGTATTACCAGTTAAATCAAGTTAACATTTTCTTTTGTGTTCTGAATAACAGATTTTGAGATGATGCAGTGCTGCTCGGGTATTTTGACACAACCCAACCATTTGACTCTGCAGTCTCAATTATAATCCCTTCAAAATTTGTATGAGAGTAAAATGATATTCTGTGTCTATGTTTGTCAACATTGATATTAATATTTTGAGGGAAGTTGATTTATTTATTTTTTAAAGTTTTAAAACATTTAAATTGGACTAAGCCCTGTGAAGAAACAGCATGGGAATTTATACATGCAAAATACATTATAATGATATATTCACTCATTCAGTTTGTCCTTACAAGAATAAAATATGCTTCTGCATTCTGCTTTGAAATCATGTCCCCTCTAGTGTTGAAGTAGTTCAGAAAAATATTCAAGTTACTGTGACAAATGTCTGTATTTTCTTATGGTGTGTAAAAAAGAATAAAATATACCTAAACTATAATTTAATACATCTTCAGCTTTTTCTTGTAGTTTATTATGATGTCACTAGAAAAGCCTCAGTGGAATTTTGAGGTTATTATGTACAGTTGGGATTACACTGGTCTTTGTGCTGTATTATTTATGGGCAGAGTCACTGAAAATGTTTTATTCAGTAGAAAATGTTGCAGCTGGAAAGATCCTGAAATGAAAGAACAGACATTTTTCAACAGCACTTCTGTCTCAAAAATAGAGTAATTAGATGTGTTTAGTATCCATTAGGGAATGAAGTTATCCTAACTATGGTATGAGTATAAAACTTTAGTTTACAAAACTGCCAAAATTGGAACTTAAGCCAGCACATAAGAGAGAGGATGTTTGTTTATCATGCTGAATTACTGCAAAGTGGAAAACATGAATAAGCAATAAAGAAAAAGCTGATGCTCCTTTTTTGCCTTTTTTTTTTT
>VYXD01011026.1:30720-113834 GCA_013397195.1 Hylia prasina | reverse complement strand
TTTTTTTTTTTTTTAACAGTTCAAATTGTACCTTGGGGAGCCTTCAAGGCCAGAATGGAAATGAGTATAAGCATTTAAAAAAATAATCCAGATTCTGCTAGTAGTGCTTGTCAGCTTTAGACCAGCCAGAAAAAAAGGAAAGAAATTGAAGTCAGTCGGTTTGCACAGATATAAAAAGCAGTTAATAGTTTTTCATTTCTGATTTCCAGCTAGCATCAGATATTACAGTGTGTTGTTGTAGGTATGGTCCTTATGATATCTTTTACAAAAGATAGGAGGATTCAAGCCGCCCACAGCACATTTCATTTTCATTAAACATTTGGTAGTTACTGCATTTCAGCTTTTGGATATGAAGGTAGTTCGTGTTCAGAGCTCTTGCAGTTTCCCCTCCTCAGCTGGTGTGAAGGCTGGGTCATTCTTCCTAGTCAGTGCTTCATGGTATCCAGAGCTCTGTTTTGAGTAGCAAAGCATGCAAAATTTTATTAGTCCATCCACTAAGGAGGACCCTTAGAGAAATAAGTGTTCCCTTTCTCTATAGAGTTTCAAAGTAGATCTTTGCTGTGTAATCTCACTTGAAGACATTTGTGCTCTGCCTAAATGTTCAATTTGAATCAAATTTTTGCAGTTTTTAAATCAATTTAGAGAAACTAGAAGAAAAAGAACAAGTGTTAAATCTGCTTTTCCAGATACCTTTAATACCTTTGGGATCTCAGCTTTTCACCTTCTCCCAATACACAATATCAAGAGCAGAGGCACTCAAGTTCTAAAGTAGTTAGTTCCTGGATGCATCTTTTGTTCATACTTGACCCACATTGTGGATGACATTTAAATCAAGACAACTGGCATTTCAAATGCCAAAACACTGTGGCAGCAAAGCATAATTTCTATGTGTTTAAAATCTTTAGATTGCTTTCTCAAATGCAACATAAATTAATAGTAATTAGGAGTGGCTTTTCTTGGTAAATGCCAAATAAATGTGGAGGTCCTGAGCTATTTCTAGGAGGTGCTCATGTTTTGAATTTCACCAGCCAACGTTGACATTATTATGTTTTATGATTCCTTTAGGACCAAATTAGAGTCCATTGGCAGAGATTGGTTTTATTCAAATTCACTGTTTTTCCAGATTAGGAGGGGGTGTCACCATCTTCTCATGGGTACCAACATTTTGCAGGCAGGTTGTGGGAGCGGGGTGAACAGAGAAGGAGTTAAAGGATTTGCCATTTGAAAGCCTGGTGTTACGTACTTTCAACTTTAATCCACTTCTAAAATGTGGAAGCATAAGGGTTTAGATTGTACATGTTGTGGGGGAGAGTGTGCATCTTTTGTCTTCTGTAAAATCCGTTCACATTACGTGCTCCATCTTATGACAAGTGTGTCTTGTTTGATAGGTGAGACCTCTGCCTCCAAAAATGGAGCCATAGTGGGAAAACAGGTCTGTCTTTCTTAGCCATTCTCTTCACAACATTTTGCTAAACCATGATTCACTTGAAGCTAAGAAGTCCTTTAGGCTTTATACAGCTCAGTGCAACTGACTACAGGATTTCTGCAAGGGGGTTGCCCAGAACACAGTAATTAGATATTGCCCAATGCATGTCCATTAATCTTTTCTTTAACATGGTTCAGCCTGCAGGTTTTTAATTAAATATTACAGGTTTCTGTCACAGCTCACCCTGACAGTCAAACCCCTTGGCTTAATGTGCCCTGTTGCCTAACCCTAAATCTGCTTGTGAATTAATCCTTACTGTCCTAGGGGGAAAAAAAAAACAAAACCAACCAACCAGACAAATGAACAACATACCCCACCAAAGCACTGGGAAGCTTTATCTGAATTAGTCGTGAATAAAGACTTCAGTGTAGGCCATGACATTGGTTGTTTCCTGCTGAACATTTAGTCACTAGTTCTTAGGCACAGCTCTATGCAGCACTGAAGTCCAGCACAGCTAGCCTGAATTGATCATGCCCAAGTCTCTCACCTCACTGGTATTTTATCACCTAAAAAGAAATTCAGTTACTGTTACTTCTTTACAAAGCTGACTTTCTGCTTTTCAGCATTCTTCTGTGTACTTTTTTAACACTTTTGTCTGACATATGTGAACATGCTACCAATTCTGAGTCTAGGATTTGAATTTATAGAAAAGGGTATGCTTTGGAGAAAAAAACATATCCAAATCCTACTATGTTTTTCTTCTAGCTGGAGGCACAGATAATTTTTTAAATTGCAAAGTAAATGATTTGTGCTAAGCCATAAAATGAAAGTGACCTGACAACTGCTGCCTGATAAAGGTGTAGAATACTAAACAAAATCAACAAATGATGAAAAATACATCTATCTGTTAATAACTCTTCCTCAAGTGACTCAATTCCTCCTCAGGATAGCCCTATTAGCCTAGTTAATTTAGGATAATATTGATGCTGGGATAATACTGGTATTATCCCAGTAATTGAAATGAGAAAAAAACTTACCATAAAGGCTACACATATTTTTCCCCACAATGCTGCATGAGTGATAGACAAAGCTAAGCTGTGTGACCTGACTGCATGGTCACTTCCCTAGTAGTGGAATTTTTCTGTATGCAAACTCAGTTAAAGGTATCTTATTTTTAACAGTTTTTTTCAATTACATCTGCTTTTAAAAATATTTTTAAACATTTTTTTATCATTAGTTACCTTATTGCTTCAAAACTAGAAATTCAAAGAGAAAAAAGTTTTAAAATGGGAAATCATCATTTGCTTACTCATGCTAATGAGTGCTTTTCTTTGCAAATAGTTCATCTGAGAACTATTGGAAAATTACATTTCAGTGTGGATAATGGAATCAAGATTGGGGCATCAAAGTATCCCTTGTAGGAATTAATTAGCTTGACAAATGCTTTTTCCTTATTTTGAGATCTGGTGTGGCAGCTGTGTGGTGAAACTGGGGGACGGAGTGAGGCTGAGGATTTACGTGTCCACTAAATGCATTTGTCTGAAAAGACAATGAGTTATTTAGTCCAGGAACAGAAGTACACCAACCAATTTGTAACCTATAAACCAGGCTGGAGGCAAAGCAATTTTTAAGACTTCTTTCTTCTGTAAAGAAACCTCAGTGGTTTAGTAATTCTAGTAGTTCTCTTAAAGTTTGTCATTTCTCTTTGTTTTGCTCTACTTTGTATTGTTGTAGCTTCTACGTTGAGTGTCTCAGCAATATTCTGCAGAGTTGTGGGTTATTAAACAAACAGCTTCTGAAGGAGGTCATATATATTATGATCCCATTTTACATGTTTGTGTGATGGGAGGGAGTCACTGACATGTGACAGATCTTTGCTGTATTTGCAGCTTGTCTGTGCAGCAGGATATACACATGGACACCTCCAAGGCTCCCAGACTTCTTTCTTGCTCCTCAGGTGAACCAGAACTTTGGGTTTACAGCCAACAACAGCATTTAGCACATCCATAGAGTTTACACTTAGATTTGTCTGGCTTTTGTCCTCTTGTCATCGTTTTCTCTGCGGGGAACCTCACCTGCGACTGTGAAAAGATGCAAGTAGGGCAGCTGAGAGGCATCCTGCATTTTAGAAAAGCACATCTAACAGTAAGGCACTGCAGACTCTAGTTAATGCCAGACATGGCAACTACAACATGCCTTCCTGAAGGCATTGACATAATTCTTCCCCTTGTTATTTCCCTGCTGGTGGTGCCTTTGTGTGTGGTAGCACACTTGCTTCTCAGCCTGCTTGCTTCCCATACCTGACTGTAATACACCTCAAGACTAATAGCTCGTGTCTTGTGCTGGTTTGCCCTTCTGAAAATAACAAAGTTGCTTTTATAGCCACAAGATATACACAGGAGCCCTTTTTCTTTTGTGCTGTTTTTAACTGATTTGTTGCAACAGCTACACCTGTCAATTGTATCCTGCTTAGCAATAATATATCAAAAAAAAATGCTTTGTGGCTTGTTATATTAGAAATTATATGGCTATGCAGAGTCATGTAAAGTAATGATTGCAATTTTACTAAGTGTTGTCACTGGAAATTGGAGACCGGATAAAAACTTTTTGTACACTTTTCCAGTGTGACAAATAACAATTACAGGACATTGCAGTATGCATCTTGTGACAGCTCACTGCACTGCTGAGTGCTGCCAGTTGATTACAGGAATGTACTGGCAGCAGCAGCAGTAACAGAATGGGTGAATACAGTCGGCTGTATTTATCTAGTGCCTTTCATCAGTGATGCTTTTGACAGATAGGCAGACTGTCAGCACTTTGCACAACACTTTGCCTAATGGTAAAATAAGGAGAAGCTCTCAGCAAGGCCCACTGCTGCCTAGCAGGGTGCCTTTCTGCAGAGCTGTACTCAGCCTGGTTGTTGCAGGGTTTTATTCATCCCCAGGTACAGAGCTTTGTATTTGTCCTTGCTGAATTTCACACCCCATTCCTCCAGCCTTTCTAGGCCCATCTGAACTTCAGCCTGTCCTTGAGCAGGTGGCTGCTCCCTCTGTGTCATGTCATCTGCAAACTTGACAGGAGGGTGATTGCTTATCTCCTCCAAGTCATTGGTAAAGACATGTCCCAGGTTAGACCTCCAGGGTACCTCTTAGCATATCCAGGTGAGATATGCCCTGAGCATGACAATCCAATTGGGAATTTATCACATCTGCTTTCCCACAAATCTGTACCCAATGGTAGAAGCTTTGGATACAAGAATATTGTGGGAGGCAGATAAGCAGGCTGTCTTGCTGAAGTTAAGGTAAACTATGTCAGTATTTCTAGTCTTGTCCACAAATGAAGTAATTTTAGTGTAGAAGGCAACCAAACTGGTCAGGCATTGTTGCAGTGAGGCTGCAACAAGTCTTTTGGGTTCCCTGATTTCAGGGCAGACACGGCGCAGAAAAAGGAGTGGGTATGATGGAGTGCCCCAAAAAGAAAATTTCACTTTAATGACAAAGTAAAATAGGGACAATGCCCAGAAGCCATGCACAGTACAAGGACAAAACTCCAAAGAAAATAAACAAGGGAGAAGCAACAATAGACTTGGGGGTGGATGATTCTGGAAACAATACCATATAAGGAACACAGGCAAGGGAGGGATAACACAGGCAATAAGGGAACAGAACTTGAATTCATTAACATAATAACTGCAAAGGCCCCTGGGAGGATACTTCCAGCTCACCCTAAGTTAAATAAATGCTTCCCAGGGCTTGAAGCCAAGATCTGGCTTGCTGGGGGTGAGACCTGGCTGGCCTTGTGCCCCTGCCAGACTGATGCCCACAAGGCATGACTTACTTTTGGTGAGTCAGTGTTGGATGCTGCCAGTTGGCTGCTTCTCCTTCATGTGCTCAGAAGTGTGTTGAGGGGATTCACTCCATGAGGTTAGACAACCAGCAGTAATTCCATGAGTCATCTTTTTTCACTTTCTTAATATAGTCTGGATATTTTCTTTCTCCTGTAGCAAGGATCTATCTCCCTTAGCTTCCTTCACCTTGCAAAAATTAAAGCAGGTGGCCTTGCAAGGACATGGGCCAGCTTTCTGAGCATACTCTGACTTCTACAGATCTAGTGATCCCAATCAATCCCTGCCTTGTCTGGTTGGGATTTACCTGATCACCTACTGCTCATTGTTCATTGCCTTCTTGAACCCTGCCTGTAGTCACAAAGGCCTGGGACACCTTGGTGAGGAAGAGTGAGGAATGCAGGCATTGAAAACCTCAGCTTTAGCTGTGGCTGCTGTCCCCATCCACAGGGTCACACTCTTCTTGTTCAACCTTTTAGTTCTGCAAAAGCTTTTCTTGTTACCCTTGAAATCCCTCAAGAGCATCCACTCTGACTGAGTATTTCTAATGCTACCCAGAGTTGCTAGGAAATGTTTCCTCCTTTGAAGATCATTCATGCTTCCACCATCTGTATGTTGTTTGGTGAGAGGAAGTTCTTTTTGAAATTCTTGGGGGTTTTTCAGTAATTTCAAAGTGTAATAGATGATTGACTTGCTTTGCCTGGAGAAACCTACCTGGTGACTATTCTAGATTTTAGGACTAACCTTTATAATGGCATTAATCCTTATTTCAGTATGTTTATTAAACTTAAGCACTGACCTAAGTAGCTTACTTTCGTCATTCCCAACTGCCACTTTTTAAAATATTTACTGCTTTCCTTTTGCTCACTGGCTGTAAGGAGGTTTCACATGTTTGCTTACAGCTCAGCCATTTTGTATTTACTATTTTAGAACTCATAGGTGTTTATCTGGACTTGATATTTATTTTATTTTCACTATTCAGTTGCAAACTAATCACAGTACTTATTCTCCTGATGGCTTAGTCTACCAGGGTCTCATATTTTTCCTCATAGAACAGGGCATGTCTTGGTCCTCAGAGAGAAGACCAATACACTTGGTTTCAGGAAATGTTACATGTAGCATCGAACCCTCACTTTGAGGGTTTTTAGTTCCATCGGGTATTTACTCCTCACAATTACATTTATCCCTTCCTTATAATTACTGTATGTTATCTGACTAGAATTTAGCTCTTAGTCAATGTTTTTCTAAGCCCATATGTCTGAACTTCAAAGGATTTCTTTTTTACTTACCTAACATCTAAACCCTTGCCATTGATCTGTATTGATTTCTTCTTTTCCTGCTTTCTGTTTTGTTCATGCCATACATATCCTGTGAGATGTCATTAATGTTTTCTTCAGTGCCATCCTCACAACACCTAAGAATTTCATTTTTCCAACCCCCACCCCATAGAGCCATTTTCACAAGCCTTCATCTTTATATTTTATAGAAATACAGCTTCAAATTTGATCTATTTCCTATGATACTGTTTCCATTTTCTGTGTCTGCAATAAGCTTTTACAATTTGCTATTGCTTTCTTTAAGACAGCATTGAGCTCCTTGATTGTCCTTATGTGTCATCTACTAGATTTGTGCAGTTTATACACAGTTAATTTGTGCTGGGAAAGCTGTAATGGGTTTTAAGCAGTAGACATATTGCAGTAGTTACTTTGAAATTTTAATGAGTGCCATTAGAGAGTCAAAGGTACGGGAGAGCAATTCTACAGGAAAGGAAAATAAAGGCCAAGAGGTAAGGAGACTTTAAATGGTTCTAATATACAGTTTTTAAGTTCAAAGCAAGTTTGGTTGACCAAGCCCCATTTGGGATGCTTTAGAAACTTCTAAAATGGTTTATTTCTTTTGGTTTATAGAGATAGGTAAGACCAGATAACATGTAAAGCAGAACAAATTTATTAGACTAAATAAAATGAACTGTGATAACATGAAAATATGATGAAAAAGCAGTTCATGAAAGTACAACAGAAATATTCTTATGCTGAAAATAGTAATGTTGAAAATAATAGAGGATGTGACCTATGAGATGTATGCACAGTTCAGTGCGGGAATACCCCCACCAAGCTGCCCTGCACAGTGTAAGCCAGGAGCACACAGAGGTGCTCAGCCAGGTGCTCTGGGCTGGATTTCAAAAGTTCTGGGTCTGCCACCAGCTCCCCACAGCAGGGTGTGTGTTTGCACTGTAGGCAGATATCCAGCTTCTGTAGGATTCCAACCCTCCCTGCCTCTCTCTTGCCTCTGCTCAAAGGGGCTTGGCATTTCCCAGCATCCTTTTACTCCTTCTATTTTCATCCATTTTCACTTTTTCCACCCCTTCCTTTCTCTTCATATTCCTCTTTGTGTCTCAAATCATAAAAACAAATTTTCAGCCTTGCTTTATCTTTCAAGAAAAAGAAAATCAGGGGGAAAAAACCCAACAGAAGAAAGTGGCATGACACCTGTCTTCCTCTGTGTTGTCCTTTGTTTGCCTGCAGCTCCTTCCTCTTAAAAATGTGGATTAAAGTCTCCCGTGTCTGTTTGTCTTCCCCAACAACTCAGGTCTCTCCAAGACCTCTCCAGGCAGACGGATATTCCTTACGGCACCGTCCTGGACTCGGCAGTGTACGAGCACGTGCGGGTGAAAGGCATGAACCCCTTCGAGAGGGACAGCATGTACTCCCAGATGTGGCGCATGATCAACAGGAGCAACGGCTCGGAGAACAACGTCCTGGAGTCCACTGCAGGCATCCAGAAGGTACTGGCACGCTCCCTTTGTGCTGCCCGTTGGAGATGCTCTGTGTTACTCCTCATTTGCTTAGCTAAAAGGGATACATTGGCACCCAGGCAGTGATCGTGCCTGGAATCAATTCCTGGAAGCCCATTGCACTAGCACGGAGGATTGGGAATTCCCAGGCTTGTGGCATTGAATAGCATTTTAATATGTAAGTACCTGGAGTGTTGGCTCCAAAAGGTGTTTACAGGTGTTTCTATAGGAGATGGCTGCATTTGTAAGGGTGCAGAATGGGCATAGGAACACTGGACTCAGAAACCCAGAATACAAGACATTGATTACCTTTTCCCTGACTCTGAAAATCCTGGCTTTCTGTTGTAGCTCTGGGTCATGTTTGTTTTGAGAAAGGAAGGCAGGAATGGATGATTTGACTTTAAAAAGAGTCTCACAGACTCACTCTGTAGTAGGTTTAGCAGTGGAAAAACACTTTGAAAGCTCTTTGTAGGCACATATGTGAATGCAGCAATTCCTTCCCAAATTCTGTCTGACAGCTGCAGCTTTTATAGAAACACCAGTCCATTAAAGGATTCAGTGTAAGAGTCAATACAGATTAATGAGTGACTGTATACAAGCTTTTTCCCTACCATTGCATCTTTATATTCAGACTTCTAAATCAAATCAAAGAAATATCATATTTTGCTGACTTTATTTTAAACTCCAGTACGTGACTATTTCTTACAGAAACTATTCATGAATTGTGTGTTCCCATTCTTATAATCTTGATTTCGAGACTTCTGAAAATCCAGACGAACTCTGGTTTTTTGTCTCCACCAAAATCCATTGGCCAGGAAAACCTGACATTTCTGATGTTCTCACTCTAGGTAGTAACAGGAAAAAAGACTATGTTAAGAAGAATGATTAAATCACTGGTGAGGTCTTGATAATAAAAGAACTAAAAAATAACAAAGAATATTTGGATTTTTTAAAATCCCCAATCCAACCTCTGGATAACCAAGATCATATTTTCTCCTCTGAAGGACTAAATAGCATAAAAGAAGAGGCAGGAGAGGTCCTGGGGAACTGCACTTTTGAAACCCTTTTAGATAAAGTCATAAGCTGAAAGAGCAAGGGAAAAAAGGTCCGAAGATTTATTGGCTAGAGGAAATTGCTTTTTTTGAGAGAACATATTTTAGCTCAGTTTGTAAGTGGCTGATAAAGCTGGGATTTGCCTTTTGTATATAAAAAAACCCAAAACTAGGAACCTTCCCTCCTTCTGGTTTCCCTTCCCAAGTTATAAAGTGAGTTTCAGAAGGATCAAAAACCAGAGTACATCAAACACAGCTGTGCTCACTAACAGCTTTTAGCTTGAAAAAACAATCAAACAGTATATCCTGCTGGCAGGTAATTCCAGATTACAGTCATTGAATATTCATTCCTGGAAACATGGCAGTTGCTGTCCTAAAACCTACAAAACCAGAAAAATCCAAGTTCTTAATTTTCCATGCTTTTGCTTCCCAGGAATAGGCAAATGATCATGTCGAAAATCTAAGTTGTGCCAAATGAGCAAGCCAGCCACCCTCCAGTTTTAGAAGATCAGAGGTCTTAGGCCTGATGGTAATGAATATACACATCTACCTGTGGGTGCACAGTTTCTCCCCTTCTTTTAATTTACAGCAAGAAATGACACAGAAAAACATTTGCCAGCTGCTGTTCACTAGAAGCTTTTGGGAAGTTCTGGTTGGCCTGGCTGGGAAGAAAGCTACATGAAGAAAGTGATGTTGAAAGCTAATCTTAGGCAAGGAAAACTAATATTTTAAAAGGTATCTGATAAAAGGCAGATTTCAAAAAATGAAAACATTTCAGAAAGAATTCACGGGTCCCCTCAGCCTATTTATATGCTTCATGATGCTTTTCAGGGTCTTTAATGAATTTAACTGGCCACATCAGAGCTATTAACCTGATTATAACCCTGGGCAAGATACACCAACAGATCTTGCTCTGCGCCTCATTTTGTTTCCCCCATTCATCAGCATAAAGTGTGACTGAGTAGCAGTTTGTCCAGGCTCTGCAAGAGCATCACCTCAGCAAACCTTCCAGGAGTGCCAGCTGAGACAGCAGAGACTTTATGAGTGCTCCAAAGACTTCCACGCAGCTGAGTAGTGACCATGAAGGGATTGGGATAGGAGAGACCACCAGGGGAGAGAGGGATGCAGTGGACACTCCCATCTTTAACAGCACCCCTTGCTGCACCACCTCAGAGGCTAAATGAGGTTTGCAAGGAGCCTTCAGAGAAGACACTTCCCAAGATGTTTTCGTAAAATCCTAGAACTTCTTTAGTTTTGTCTTGCTTTTATTCTGACAGCTCCAGTGGAGCTGGCACTATTTCATTGTGAGGAAAGTAGCAGTCTAATGCTAATGTATATATAAACAGGGGGAAGAGGAGAGGGGCCAACCACTGATCCACTCAGCGCCTCACCCCTCTCACTCAGCAGGGCTGCCTGCTTGCTGTACCAGTGTCTTTGTGTGGAGTGGCACCTGTGTGAGTGCAAATACAATACAGCCAAATGACAGTGATTGCACAGTCACACTTTAAATCAGACTTTCTGCTGCTTTGACCTGCTTTTCCTGGCAGGAGGGCAGGGCAGGCAAGAGAAATAAGATGGGAAGATCATGCCATTGTAAGTTTTCAGGTTTTGGTATTTATTGGTCCTATTTCTCTCATAAATCAGGTGCATACATATCACCGTGCGTGCTCCTGTTCCATCCATAGCAAACAGCTATAAATACCACAGGTCCAGCTAGAGAGCAGCTGGATAGATTAACCCTGAAGAGAGAGCAATTTTAAATACCTCAAACAGGAGACAGCCTGAAAAGCGCAAGCACTTTAGATATTTTCTTCCACTTATTGTCTCTTCCTTTCTCAAAAGGCAGCAAAAAGCTGCTGAAGGTCTGAATTTAAGGTAGGGAAGCACTCAGTTTGTCTTCCTGCACTGTCAAATCAAAATGGATGGGGAGGTAGCTGTGTTTTTATATAAGCCTGGATTATTCTGGAGAATGTTCACTTTTATCTTCCCTTTTTCTTTATTATTCCTAAGTGTTTCATGTGTCTCAAATTGATTTTCCTTTTATTTGCATAGGTTATGAAATATGCATCTCATTCCGTCCTAGGAATCTCTGTTTTGCGGAAGTTATTTATTCAGAGAGGATTTACAGAGGCCCAAGTCATGCCTGCTTAAACATTCATTGAGGACTCCAAGAAAAATCATCTTGGCTTAAAGATATCACATTACATACCTCTTTATGTCTTCTTAAAAAGCACATTACCCTGCTTAATCCTTTACAAGCACCACAGGCTTTCCTATCCTTGGAACTATTCCAATTTAAAATATAATGAAGTGCTTCTATTGTGGCCCTGTCTGCTCTTTCTTCCCTGGAGTATAATAGTGCCTAATGCCCTTTCCTACCCACCTTGTTCCTCTGAACATGATACCATAGCCTACAGCGTCTTCATTTCTCTCAGTAGTACAGAGTGGAAAATTCCTTTCCCAGGCAGAATCCGAATGTGTTTGAAACCTCTTCAGTCTATTTAACTCTATCTGCAAAATATTTAGCTGCTAGGAGACTTGTGAATTATTGTCAGGTGAGATAATGCTTCTGGATGGTGCATTAAGAGAAACTCCTTGTAGGCTCATAGTACTTCCTTTTCAACTTGCCCACAGTATCAAAAGGAATTTGGTCGTGAGGTTTGGATTTTCTTGTGATCCTAATTGCAATGCCAGTGGAGGCATGCAAGCCCATTTGTTTTCCCTGGACACTGTGGGTGGCACTTTTACCCTCCTGAAAATACTGTAATAGTAAAAATATTTATGAATAGACCATAACAAAGCACTGCTATGGTTATTTGTATGGGGAAGAAAGGGGTAATAACAATTTGCAATTCTGTGCTAGAACAAATTGTTAATGATTGACCATGGATATGCTTAATTTGTTTACAGCAGTAGCAACATCATAAAGACTTATCTTGATATACCCAAACCCCCCTCCTGAATTAGTTAATTATCCTGATATACTCACAAATTTGCCATTGTTATTGCCATCCTTGTGGCAGATTCACTGATTTCACCACAAAAAAAAATCTAGTTAATGTATAGTAGTCCACACATCTTTGTGGTGAACATTTCTGGTCATGGAGTAGCCCAATAAAAAGGCACTGAAAACAAAAGAGAACCAAGACAGACTTTTGGGATACTGGATGTGCACCATGATTCAGCAGATTGGCAGTGGCCAAGAAAGGGGCAGGAAGTAGAAGAGGTGAGAGCATATAAAAACTCTGGGACAGTTCTCCAGTGTATCTCAATTCACGACCAGGAGATCAGCTGTGCTGTGCAGCTGTTGGTTAGAAGGCTAATTATCAACCCAGACACCAGTTCCCTGATTCCCCTCTGCCTCTGGAGCTGATGCTCCTTGGTCAGATGAGATGTTCTGTGTCTGCTCTGTGAGTAATAAGGCTGACAAGTACCGTTAAGACCCTGATGTGTTCAGTCCCACAGCTGAAGGTGCGGTTTGTCTATTTTGTGATTACTGCCTCCTGCAGTCCATGATTTGGAGCTGACAGGTGCCTTGCAATACCAAAGGCACTGACTGCCCTTACTTTGTATTATCATGGATGGCCTGGCTTTTTTTTTTTTTTTTCCCCTATAAATCTGTGTGTCTTTACTGCCATATCTGGGACTTTTAAAAACTTACAGCAGTGAAAAAAATTGGAATCCCAACCAGAAAGCACTACAAACACAGCATACTTTTAGGCATTACCAAAAGGCTAATAGTTATCTGGGTTGCCTCAGGAGCTCAGTGTATTTGGGAAGTACAATAACTGCCCTGTGACAGTTGACAGAGCACAAAGCAGATTCTGTGCATAGCTTTAAAAACTAAATGCAAAACTTTTCCTACCACCACATTTTCTCAGAATTCAAGGTATGTTTAACAAAAGGCTTGCTCTCTCTCACCAACCCTTCTGAGTGTATAATAAAGTCTGATGTAACTTTGACTTTCTAGAGAGTTTTCACTGGTTTTATCTAGAGTAGAACACCTGTAAAAGTTATTTTCTGCAGAGCTGGGCTTTATTCAAAAGAATGGGTAAGTCAAAATTTGAGTTAGCCTACATATCAAGAAATGGATCTACATGGGCATGTGGTCATTCAGCAACTAAGCAAGCCAACTATTGCTGTATTCCTTTGTCTCCAAAGTTTTCTCAAAGGATTATCTGAGTTCCTCTTCTGCGGTTTCATCTTACATGCTACCTCACCCTTTTTGCTCTCCCTGAAATGCCACCCAAGTTACTCCTGGCTTCTGTTCAAAGGTCAGTCTGCCTGACACTTTACTTTAACAACCTCTGATGTCACTGACTGCTGTCCTGCTGTGGTGCTGTGCTATTCTACCTACCTCCCATGTAGAAGGAAGGTGGAATGCCTTTGCTTGCTCTCTGTTTCATCTCTCAGGGTTTTTTGGGAGAAGTTTCCAGAGCTGTTCTGAAATTTTTGTGAGCCATCCAACATCGAGGACCATAGTCTTTTCTATCTCTAGCTTATCCCTGTCTCTTAAGTCCAAACAAATTGGCTCCACAGAGACAACTTGAAGTTTCGCTTGTCTTGAACTGAGCTGAGCTTCTTTCATCTGAAATAAAATTTGTGTGTTTTCCTCTGCTGTCTGTTCATGCCTGACCACTAACTTAGTTCAACCTAAAGTCTGCAGAAGCTGACTTCATCATCTTAAATTTTCTTTTTATTCCTAGTGTGTCTAGTTAAGTCTTGCCAATTTACTTTCCATACCATGTCACTGATTTACCCATACAACCTCCAGTCCGTCACTTCAGTAGTTTCCATTGTTATTTTCTTGGACCTCTATAAAGAATTCTTTCTGCATTTACTTGCATTGAAAATGCTCCTGGGTTTAAAAAAAAAAGTCATAAAAAAATAAAAAGTTGCCTTGACTTTCAAGGCCTTTCATGGAACTCTCCCTGCAGCTTTCTCATTTCTGAACTGGAAATCATTTGTGCGAGCTTCCAGCACAACTCCTTTTTCAAGCAAAGTATCTTTATGCTTTCTCTAAGGACCCTTTTATAAGGTATGTTTTCCCTCAAGACAGTAGTCATGTCTTTCCTTCAAACTCCTTAATGCTCCCCTTTGTTATTACACTAACAAAAACCTTGACAACCAGGTCTCTGGTGTGCTGTGATCACTACCCATCAGCTGAGCAGCTCTGTTTTGTTGCTTCTTTATGCTCCTTCGCTCCCTTTGGTTTATTTTATTGCTGTCAAACCAGAGGGGAGAGAGGAACACACACGATAATCATCTAAATACTGGCATAGATGGGATGTGGGGGAAACCAAAGAACTACCCCAGAATGAACTAAATTAATGAACACCACCATTATCAGATGAATAGTGTTTCTCAAAAAACAGCCTCTCTGTGCCTGACCTTTCAGCCTTCATCCTCAAAGGAGAGCTACAGCCTAACTTCAAAAGATAAGCATGGGAACTAAAAGTTCTCAACAGTCTGATACAATATAAAAAAATAGGGGGAAATAGGATTTTATTGGGAAATTGCTTCTTGTTATTTCTCAGTTTCTTCAGATTCAGTGGTGCCAGCTACATATTTCTTTTGAATGTTCTCATTGATTAACAACATCATTGCATTAATCTCAGATGCGGTTTTCTAATCTTGAAATTTTCTGCTTGTTTTCAGATGCTTGTTTGCCTTGAACTTGGTTATTTAGGGCTCTCCCCACAGATATATCCCATCTTCTGTTCAAAGATAATTCTCTCTTGAAACCTTGCTTCATCTTGATCTGTCAGTGGCTATAAATATACCCTCATCATGTGTAACTTGAGGTGTCTAATTTAGGTGTCCAAGTTTCTTTGCTGTTGCAGACAGGCAATTTTCTTCTCTGGAGAGTGGTCAGGAGTGCCTAAGAAGGCAACCTATTTTTCTTGGTGGCTTATTTTGTACAGTACCTGCCAAACTAAGATCACATTCCATGACTAGAAATGGCGATAAAAACAAGAAACAGCAAAATATACTCCAAGGAACAAATTTTGCTTCAGTCCTGTAGAATTGCATTTTGCTGAGAGCTGAGTCCAGACTTTTCAGTAGGAGAAAGGATAGATGACAGGCCTTTGAGGAGCGAGCATGGGATGGGGGAGTGGGCCCCATCCTTCATCCTGGTGGCCAAATGCAAAGCTCAGTGCTTCACACCTTAGCCTGTGTCTAACCCTGTAGGCATCCTTTTAATAGGGCAAAATAGTCCAGAGAGGAAAACTGATTCCTTTGTGAGTGGAGATTTCACTTGATGTTTTTCTTACGTAGAACTGGATTAATTAAGATGGACTCATGAGCAAAACGTCCGGAGTGCATCCCTGCCCTGATGGCAGGAGCACAGATCTGTAGCAGTGTAGGAGCAGCTGCCACTATCAGGCCCAGGGTGCACTGCCAGCCTTTTGTTCTAAAATAATCCTCAGGCATGTGCAAAAAATTGAACTTTTTTTTGTGTTAGTAGAACTAATTGCATCTGAAATAGCCCCCAGTCTCCAGCTGTTGAGATAACAAATAGGAGTTTGCGGTTTTTTGTTTTGTCGTTGGTTGGTTGGTTTTTTTGATATTTCTGGAGAACTTTGGGTGTATCTGATAGGCAGGGAAAGTGGGAACACTACACTCTGATGGTGAGTGTACCTCAACTACCTCATGTGGAATAACTGCTTGTGGCTTCCTGTGTGAGCACTTTTGGTGCCTTTTTCTGGTGCTGAGCACTTTGGGAATTGCTGCCAGACTGGTTTGTATCCCCATTTGTTTCCATGGCCCTATCAGATCTAGCATTATATGACATACTTTAAATTTCTGGATAACTAAGCAGCATGAATACTGCTTTCATTTGCACTGGCAGGTGATTAATTGTAGAAATTCTGAGTTCTGTCCTGAAGCTGGGATGTTTACGGGATCAAAAATTTTGGATGGTATCAGGGAGTAAGAAAACTGAAAATTAGGAAACAATTTAAGAAAAAGGGTGCATTTTCAGTCAGTGGTTGTAAAAGCTGAGCATGAGCATATCAGGATAATGCTCACAGGAATTATTTTGCTAGTATTATTTGTTGCCTAATTTTTCTGAGCTGGTCACCCTCTGGTAGGGAGGCACCTGTTAGAAAGGATGGTATAAAAAAAAGGACGCAGCATCCACCCCTACAAATCAGTAGCTTAGTTTGTGCATATTCACATCTAGCAGAGCAATGTCATATTGTGTAAAAGAAAAGGCTTGTGAGTATTTAGTAGGTGATGAGTGCATTTATTATGCATTAGCATGGGAGAGGTCTGAAAGAGAAACAGCTCTCCTGGGTGCTGTTACAAACCATCTCCTGAGTAACACGCAGGATTTATTAAAGAGTACAAGACTGGAAATGTCTTCACTGATGAATTTGTAGCAAAGTGGAAGTTCTGCTGCATGTTGTTCTCTCAATTAAAACCAAAGTTTATCTGCTGCAGGGGCTGGGAAGGGTTTTGGAGATGCAGATTCTTTGGGGCAGAATGATACTGAGGGGTCAGTTTTGTGAGGTCTCAGTTGTTATTTGGGCCCTGCTGCAAGAGTGATATTGGTTCTGGTGTGGCATCTTACAGTAAAAACAAGCTGGATACATATAATGAAAAAGCAATGCAAGGAAACTTTTGCTGGGTAATAAATGTTTGTAACTTTTTCCAACCCATAAATCTACCTCTAATGCTGTTGCTAAAATTTTATATGCTACCTTCCCAGGCTCTTCAATCTGTGGCATTGCCTCAGCAGAAAAGGTTATGACCAACAGCTTTAAATGACCAAAACCTGTATGATGAGGGATGAGCAAGCTGTGCTGAGGTGCCTCAGTGCAGTGAACCTCCTCCTGTGTCAGCAGCTTGTGGAGGGATATTCCCTTCTTTGGATTTTTGAGTAGCATATACATTGCTTTTTATTAAACCAGAGGGACTCCTGATGGAAGTTACAAACTCTCAGGCCTTTTTTCCTAGTCTGGTCACATCAGATGTGGGTCGTGTCTGTGCAACTTGTAGGGAAGCAAAGCTTGGGATGAGCAAAATGTCCTACTTGAAGTTATTCTTTTACTTCTTCAAGTCACTTCTTGCAGACATTTTCCTATGGGAGGTCAACAAAAGATTTGAATTTGTGCTGTTTAGCAATCACACATTTTCTTTTGTGGCTAAATCTAGTTCCAGATCCCTTTTTAAAAAGCATCAGTGGAAAATCTATGTCAAAAAATGCTACCTCATTTTGCATTCTTGTTATCCAAAGAAAGAAAATCTCTACAAAATTCCTGACAAAGAAGAGTCATTTGGCATTTGGAGCGCTCTTATTTGGTTACAGGGGACACACAAGTTATCAGGCATCTGTTATTCTGGTCCTGTGAGCTCTTATTTCTCCATCTTATCTCCATTAACTTATGCTTTTCCTGCAGAGGTTCTGTAACATTTCTAGGTTCATGGAGATTAATAACACCACTCTCCCGAGTGTGTCTGGGGACTACACAGACTCCTACACAGCTCCAGCAACCTCTGCTTGTTCTTTTCCATCTGAATTCTCACTTCACTTTGTTTCCTCCCTCTTGCTTTTTCATTTGTCTGCTTTTTGACCCTCTGTCCCTTCTGTTTGGATAACAGCTACTCCAACTTTTCCCCAGCTCTCTAATTCCTTTCTTCTTTCCACCCCTCACCTTTCCACAGTGTTACACATTCCCTTTGTTATCTCCATTGGCTTACAGTGTTTCACTGTTGATCTGTGCAACAATTTCCATGTGCGATCAGATGAAGCACTCCCAAACTCCGACTGTCACTTTGAAGCCCAGTTGCAGGCTCCTGGCGTGGTGGGCTGCTCTGGGGATGTATCACACACAGACGAGGGAAAAGCAGGCTCTGTCTCATGATCAATAGATGGAGGCAGGAGAGCACGCTCTTGCTCCAGGCACAGGACTTGGCAGTGTACTCGAATTCTTGCTTAAATGTTTCCTGCTATCATTTTCATGTATTAACATATTTTAATAATACCCAAATACTTTGTGATGCATTAACAAATGCAAATGATAGGATTGATTGTTAGGTTGTTTAAAAAATATATGCAACAGAAAAGAGAGATAAATAGAAATAATGAGAGAGTGCATTTGGTACATCCTCTGTGTTCCAGGCTTAAAGCATGACTTTGTGAGGCTGCAAGTCTAAAATCATGAGAAGCATAAGAGGTAGCAGAGGGATATATATACCAGTCATGCTGGTATATGCTAAACCATAAAACAGTTTTGATGGCTTTAGGTAATTTCTGTTCAACAGCTTGTTACTAAACAAGCAAAATGTCTGTTCCAGGGGACAGCAAATGCAATTGCAGTGAGTAGATCTGTAGGAAGTCTCCACTGCAAGACACCTGATAGTTTCCTCATTCTGAAAAGATTCAGAATGTTTTCCTTCTAATACTCTTACAGCTGGAAGTCATAGAAGAGAAAAAGTACATAGATGAGGATAGCCTGCATCTGCTCCAACAGCAGTTTTTTTCAATATCATCCATTAATAGTCAATACATTAATTAATAAGCATATTGGTAGACAATGGCATGCTAGTGAAGTAATAAGAGTGGCGCAGGAAAATGAAATTGCAAACTAAAAAGCACTAGCAGAATACTTGGGAAAACCAACCTTTATAGTCTCTAACATGTTATATCTTCTGATGCTTAGATGCTTGATGCCTCTAAGCATCAGAAGATATAATTAAAACAGATTATTGCCCTTAAAGTCATCCTAGTCTCAAAACAGGAGGGTTTAATATAGCATGGAGAGAAATAAAACACAAAAAAGTGTAATTTTTCAAATACAAAAGAGGAACCCTATGCATCCCCAAAATGGTGATTTACAAACTCTGGGTCTGTGTTTCTGTGCATACCTGTATGCAGTTTAGTGGATATATAAGTTTTACTGCCAGAGAGATCTCTAATATCTAATCTGAAAACAGGTCTGATCTGGGATACAAGAGACCGAGCCGACTTCTGCTGCTGGCTGCTTTTCCACAATCATTTCAATATATATAGTGGGAAGTATTATAGTAAAACTACATTTTGTTGGAATATATAATTTTACGGCTTTATTTCAATCAATTCAATTTATTCATTTATTCACAGTGTTAGGAGAAAAAAAAATTATGTTGTTTAAGGCAGGAGAGAGGAGAAAGAGGACCAGTTTGAAGCAGATCAAGTGGTTCTAACTGGACAGTTGTTACACAAAAGTAATTGCTCAGAGGCATGCCAGAACCTATGAATAACTTTTGTGGGATTAAACCATACTCATGCCAACAAAATCCTGAGGTTGGGTTATTTGTAAGAGATTATTTGTTTAAAAGATAATAACAGTAAGCAGAAAGTCTCCTCTGCACAAGTTGTCAGGCTGCACCATGGTCTGGTGTCATGATGTGAGCTGAGGCTCTTGGCAGTGCTTTGTTTTGCCTTCCTCGTTGCCAGGTATGCAAGTGGGCTTCCCTGAAGTGTGTCAACTAAAAATAAACCTACACTTCTTCTGTTAAATAAGCAGAATGTTTCCTTAGGCTGAGGAGTAGTTATAATGGGGTTTTTTCCACCATTTATGCTCTTTAGTTAAATTGCCATCAAGCAGTTTATGTCTCTTTGTATGTGAATTACGTGGCAGAGTTGTCCAGTTTGAAAATGTGACTACAATAAATGAGTTTCTTTTCAAAAGCCAAGCTGTGGGATGAGAGGATTAAAGTGCCATGCGGAGTATTTTAAGAAGCATTTTAACCAGGCTGTAATCACATATCATTCTTCTGTTCTTTTGCATGAAATAACTGCTCTAGATAGGCAGCACAACTCCCTTCCTGAATTACAATGGCAGGAGAGAGTTGTTTACTATTCCCAGCTCTAAAGCTTTCCTGCTGCATGGAGGCTGATTGGTGTTTATGGCTGTTTGCAGAAGGGCTATTTAATCAAATAAAACAGACCCCATTCCCCACTGAATGTAAGAGAGGGAGAGATATCAATCCCAGAGGCTGTATCAAGATGGGTGTAAAACACAATGCATCTGTAATGAAAAACCCAGTAGATAAGCAGCTGTATTATAAGAGTCTGCAAGGGTTCTGGTCATAGCATCAGTCAAAGGGTAGAAGATTGTGTTGTTTTATCTCTCTGACCTCAGAGCAGGATTTCTTTGTAATGCAGACATGGTTTAACCCCAGCTGGCATCGCTGCCCCACACAGCCACTCTGTCACTTCCCCTCATTTCAGGATGGGGGAGAGAATCAGCAGAGTGAAAGTGAGAAAACTCATGACCTGCGATAAAGACAGTTTAATAAGTAAAGAGAAAGCCACACAAGCACTCAAAGGAAACATGGAATACCTTCACCACTTCCCACAGGCAGGCAGGTGTTCAGGCATCCCCAGGAAAGCAGGGCTCACTTGGGAAGGCAAGCGCCATCACTCTGAATATTCCCCCTTCTTCCCCTGGCTCTGCATGCCCAGCATGATGTCACATGGTGTGGGATATCCCTGGGCCAGCTGTGCCAACTGTGCTCCCTCCCAACTCCTTGTACACCCCCACCCCTCACTGGTGGGGTGGTGGGAAGAGCAGAAAAGGCCTTGACACTGTTCAGCAATAATGAAAATATCCCTGTGCTATTGGCACTCTTTACAGCACAAATCCAAAATGTAGCCCACACTAGCTACTATGAAGAAAATTACCCATTCCAGTCAAAACAGAGACAAATTCTTTTCTAGATGTAGCCCACACTCTTTAAGTAAACAAATCTGGAATGTGGCACCTTCCCATTAGTGAGTCTTGACCCTGACTTTCTCTTATACAAATTCTCTGAGAACCTCTAAATTTCTTTCAATCTTCCATTCAGTCCTGGATGCAGTTCTTTAATACTCTGTTTTATAAGATATTGATGGCAAGGACATGTCTTGTGATTGATCCAAGGTACTGCAACATAACTCGGTCCGAAATGGTCTGAATTTGTTGCCTCTGCAAGACATCAAAAACAATACCTTGTGTCCTCCAGCATGGAGAAATGGCATGGCCTTACTTTCTAAACTGCATGTGGTCAGAAAAATGTGACAAACCCAGGATTGAAAACCTTTAGGTTTCCTTCACACCTGGCAGGAGTTCTGAGCATGGCTGTGTTTTATGTGGCATTCAAGTGTGCACTTGAAAGCTGCTGGACTGGGCCTCTCAATGGGCACAAGTGCCCTGTCACCTCATTCATGGGTTTTCACTGAGAATTGGTACGAGAGGACCCCAGTCTGCTCATCCCTCACAGAGGGGAGGCCCACAGCTACTGCATGTTGAAAAGCAGAATTTGGCATGAAAAATATTAGGTGGTTAGCAGCAGCAGTAACTTCAGGATCAAACCTTTGGCCTCAAGTGCTAAATTTTTTCCCAAGTCATGTCTTTACGCTCAAGCTATTGTATGAATCTCTTGGAGTCCAAATGTTGTGTTTCACTGCATAGTCAGGAGGCAACACTCAACAATGTAGGTGCACATTGGGCAGGTGGAAAGAGCAAAAGCAGGAATGTTTCCTCACAAAAGGAAAATGTGAGTGTCAGTTAATCAATGTTTGTGAAGTGCTTCCAGTCCTGCAGATTATGCTATTGTTACACTGAACGTCTTTGATTATGCTATGGCTGTGCTGAAAGATAAATGAAGGAGCTGGTTTCCTTTAAACAGTATCTTATTCTTGATTAGAGTGATCATTAAATTGTTTCAGATCTAACAAAGTGAGCAGCAGATGGAACACAGCAAAGACAGCAGAAAAATACGTGATTTCAGAAGAGAATCAAACTAGGCAAACCCAGAAGTAATTCAAAAGAGCTCATACCAAAATTCTGGCTAATATAATGACATATAGAATACGTTTGTGAATTACAACACTTGTGGAAAATGCTCAGGGTAGTATCTTTTGATAGATGCCAATAGCAATCTTGAATTAGAGAATTGTACTTCTGAATACATCCTCTCGTGTGGTGTTGAGAATCTCCTCACCTTTTTAGACACTGTAGTGATTTTGAAAAATTTAAATGAAGTTTAGTGGAGTGGAAATATCAGCCAAGCATGTAACTAAAGATCACATAAATTTGTTCTATCTGATGGATTTTGCTATGCTTCTTGCTGTACCTCTCTCTTCCCAAACTAGTGTCCTGCTTTTCAAGATGTTGAGTTGCCCAGTTCATCCTCTAATCAGCTGCCTTCTCCACCTTCCCTGAACATCCCTTCAAAGGTTTTCTCTGTCTTTCTACCACACCCTTTCTCATATTTTCAAAGTTGATTTCTCCCCACATCCAATATGAAAAATCTTTAGCTCAAATTTGGCGTCCATTGAAAAGAGTAAGTGGTAGACTTCAGCTCAATTTGTATTTCCATCCACCAGCTGGAAACTTCATGAACAGAGTTGCAAAGGGGAAATCTCATGGCAACAAGAACTATTTAACATAACATTATGTCACATCCAGATCCATTTCAGGCTCAAGGAAAACAAATCACAACCAAATAACAGAGTAGCTTAAAGAAGGTTTGTTTTGAATTTCTTTGTAATAGTAGTCCAAGGCCTGGTGGAGTTTATTTTATCCCCACAGAGTTTCACGTGGTACACTTTAGGACTGATACTGCATCAAATTGTACTGTATTCTTTCAGGACTTATATTTGCACACCTTCCATACGGCTTTCAGTTTATTTTAGTTATTACTGCTCCATAAAATTTTTAAACTATGAGGAATTTCTAGTACCCCATGACAAGTCTTGCATAAATTGCAGTTTTGATCTCTCCTTTATTGTGTTATTCTCAATTGGTAGATTTCTTTGTGGTTTTTTATATTATGCTGTTGTCATATTTCTACAGTCTGTGATTTATTCATTCATCTCATACATTGCTAAACCTAGGTTCTGGTGCATGCAGTATGTAGGTAGAGAGTAAGCCCACTGAACTGCCTATTAGTTATTCACTAGCTGCCAAATGTACCCTGTATTGGGCCTCAGATTCCCATTGCACCTGCATTATTCAGCTCTAAATAATTTGAAATATGACAAAAAGGAATAAACGCAACTCAAAAGAAATTTTAAAAGAGATAAGAGAAAATATTACCATGGTTTTATCTTCTTCAGCTACAATATAATGTGCTTTTCACAGATGTGTCATCCATTAGATAAAGGAATTTATTTTTTTTTTTGGCATTGTATTTACTCTGTTTTCTTATATACATCTTGCACATTAGTTCTTTCCTAAAATTTAACATGAATGATGTAGCAACAATGATACTGTATTGGACATGATTTGTAGGAATTGTGTTTTCCTTTTGTGTCTGAAGGGATGATATTTTCAGAAGAAGAGCCCACATGTGCACAGTAGGATGTTTTAATAGAACTGCTCACAGACAGGAGCTGTATCTGCACACAGAGCCCTGCACAGCTGCAAGGCTGGCTGTACAGATGCAGGCATGTAGCTGCTTTTCCTGAAAACTTGGTCAGGCACTTATCACCAGTGTGTCAGAAGCTGTGTAGCATCCTTTAGTATGCCTTAACAAGTGAAGAGATAATTTGTGTTCATCATTTTCCATTTTAAAATCCATCCTGAAGGAACAAGGAGCATGCCAATAATATAGAACTGGGCAAGTAAATTATTATTTTTCTGCTTTGGCAGTCAGTTAAGGCCTTTCTCCACCCTTGCCTCTGTGCTGTCAGCTAACGTATTCCTGTGCAAAGCAGTACTTAATTTTTTTGAAAGCCAGAGAAAACCTGCAGTTCTTCCCTGCAGTCTTCCCTTCTATACATTTAGTATATATGTGTCCAACACACAGTCCTTCTCATGGGAGAGTCCTGTAAGAGAAGTTATTTTTAAGTTAGTTTGTGATATAAATGTACCAGCAAGCAACAGCAGTATAGATATTTGTTCTTTACATAGACGTAGTCCAACCTGTTTGCCAGTGAAATAAATAAAGCATAAGAAGAATGATAAGAAGACATTTCCTAACAAGGTGGAGACCTTTTTCAAGCCATCCCTGCACAGATGCTGGGTGATACCAGCTACACATTGGATGAAGTGCTAAAACATCGAGTTCATGATTTTATGATGCTATTGCATGTGTTTTCCAATTTCCTTTCCCATAGTTTGGTGCTAACTAATTAAATTATTTCATTCACTCAAGATATTTATTGGTGTATATGATTAGCTGGGCACTTAGCTAGCTGTTCACACTGTATGCACAAATACCTGATTTGCAAGTGCGTGGCTCAACTAAGAAAATCTCAGTTGATGTTCCTACTTCTAGCTGAAATGCTACTTCAGTTTAAAAAGGTAAATAAGCTCTGATTACATTGCATCTCCATGATGAAAATTTTTTCTCCTTCATAAGTAGTTTACTTTTCTCATCACTCATCTCAAAAATACCTTGGCTGGCATTTTTATTAATGTTGTAGGACTAGAACAAGTTTTTTACCAAGATTTTAACCCAAATGTATTCTATTTGTATACCCAGTCACATGGGGTATACACATCAAATTGAAATTAAGAAAAGAAGTAAGGCTGACTAATTGTAATGTGTGTTTACCAAAGAACTATCCTTGTTTATGATATAATCAGATTTCTCAGCATATTTTTTCCAAGCTTGACAGGCTTAGGCAACACATTAAGAGACATAAATTTCCATGATTTATTATCCTTGCAGGAAATCAAGAATGGAACAGGAATCACAATTGCTTATTATTTATATTTATATATATTTAGATTTTTATCAGATGTCTAAAAACATGGCCCAAGTAAACCAGCGTGAATGATCATTAGGGATTTATTCACTGTAATATAATCATAATTGAAACTGAAACTGTAAGGAAGGAGGAATTTTTACAAAATATTGTGTAGCTTCAAAAGTACTAAAATTGTCAACATGTCATCATAGGGTGTTTTCATATTCAATTATGATCTCTTTTTGATCAAAATTTTTTTTTCATTTTGAAATGTTAATCCATTGCAGGGAAAGTAATTCAGATTGAAGTCAACTCTTTGATAAAATATTCTTCAGTTTGGATTTTTTTTTTTAACTGCATTTGGTCGCAAAATTTGTGATATTTTTGCTTAATTCAAAAATCTTGAAATACCTTGTGCAGGAAGATAACCAATATCTGTCCAGCTCAATCTATCACTTTCACCAAGCAAAAGTTCTGTGTTTAACATTTCATCTCTGAATTTGTTTCAAGTGTCCCACGCAGGAATTTCTGTTGATTCCTGTTTCAGGAGAAAGAAAGGGTTAAAAATCTTCCATGAAACATACTGGTCCTGAATGACTCCTCAAGCACAAGTGATTATTTTTCAGTAATATATTTATTTTCAGTTGATATTTGGCAGCTGTTTCTCAGTTCTGTCATCTGTAACTGATTTCTGGCACCTGAGCTATGGTGTGGGCAGGTCAGGATGAATTAGAAGCAAATATAAGGGAAGTGTGTGACTGGCACTTCATTTGTGATTTACAAAGGTATGCCAGATGAATGTTGCAGCCCTGGATAAGTGGAAGTGCCTGTGGCCATGAACTGCTCTGTGTACATTTGAAGGCAAAGGCTGTAAGTATTTCACTCTGTAAAGATGCAAAAGCCTGAAATTGGAGTAGCAGTAAACATTAAATCCCTGGAATAGCTATGGAGAGTGCTCAGGAGTGTTGCACTGTTTTGGGTGCTTTCTGAACTTGAAACTCCTTCTGGACACTGTTTACATCTTTATGTACCTCTGCACATACAGAACTTGGGTGCCTTTACCTGGCCTTGCTGTTCCTGGCAGCCCTGGCTGTGCATTGTGAGTGACTCTAGCAGCATTCTTTGTATTCACTGTTTTGTGTGAGGGGTTTGACTTCCTAGCTTGTGACTGCAGGTATGGGCTCTAGGCTGGCTGCAGGCAGGGCAGCAGAGACAGGAGCCAGCTTCAAGACTCGCAGGGACTTTATGTGACAAGTTGTTCTATTGTGTCATCTTTTCAGTTGTCTGCATAGTGGTAGCAAGAAGGCAGCCTGAACTGAGTAAAAAATGTAACTGCACTGGTCTTCTTCCCCCTACCACAGCTCCTGATGTCTTCCATGGGTCCTAAACTGCAAAAGAAAGAGAAAACATTCATAGCTCAAATCTGGAATATTCTTCTTTCCTGTGGGTTCAAAACACCTTCTTGCAAGAATCAAAATGCATTCAGCAGTGGGGTCTCCAAAGACCTGACAAGACAGTGACAAGGGATGGTGTGGTGGCATTAAGAACCAGCCTGTGCTGAAGCCTGAACTTACAGTCTTCTGACAGAAATGCTTAGAGACACCCTATGGCCACTTTTATTGAGTCCACAGAGAAAGGGGATGCCAGGTGTTGCTGAAAGGCAGAAACCCGAAGGGGTGGGGACAAATCTCAGTTTCCTTCTTTCCATGGCCACATGAACTGCTGCCCTTTGGTGGAAGATTGACTGCCAGAAAAGAGAAGTAGTTTCATGCAGGTTTTCCAGAGGAAGAGGAGTCTGTATGCAAACAAACTGGTGTGGAAGCACTGAGCTCCCACATGCAAACCTGTTCCTGCACGCTCAAGCTTGTGCAGGTTGCCAGCAGTTAGTGCTTCCTGTCTCCTGCAGGTTACCACAGTGAGGGAAAACATGCCAAATTGCTGTGCAGTGTAATTTCAGAAAGGGGGAAAAGAGGGGCTGGGAAGCTTTTCTTTTGAAGCTTCAAGATACTGTGTCTCGGCCAAGCTGGCTCCTTCCATATCTGGCCAGGAGATGCTTATCAAAAAAAGAATAAAATGGTTCAAAAGAAGATAGTTAAATTCTTTTGTGTGAGTAGTGGGACATCTTGAATCCTATTACCACTAGGAAAGTGGTCAGGGCTCCTGTATAAGGAATATAAAAACCTGAAAGTTAAGTCTGTTTCTTTAAAATAAGTTTCTAAAATGAAAGTATTTTTTCAAATGAGCTTTTACTGAAGAATTTTTCAGTATCTCTGGTAGTTTTGCAAAGATTTTTCTTGTCGTTAAAGTTCTTTTTCAACTGATGAATGGTTTTGATGAGTAGTTTTTTGACTTTTAAGTATTTTTCTCTACTTACAGTTGGTATTCAGTATGCATGTCATTGAAAAAGGAATCTGCCCAAGAATTGCAGTTAGGCTTCTATTCTAAAGAAGGGGGACAAGAACCCTTCAGTGAGCATCATACTGGATTGATTTAATATAAAGAGGAATGCTGCTTTTCTATATTCACCTCTGTTTAACTTCTTCATGGTGCTTTAATCCACAAATGATTTTTTTACCCAAATGAAGACTATTGACCCATGTGCATTTCCTCATTTAAATGTTCTTTTATTGGGAATTAACTGCCACAAAAATATTAATTTATCAGAAGAGAGGAATCACTTCAGCAACATTTGGTTTAAATTTGCCTCATGATTGAGAATGCCACTTGGTTACCACAGATCTAGTTTTCTGAAGTGCTTTCATATCATTTCTGTATATGACCTTCTCTAGTGATACTCCTAAAATAGTATGCATTACTATCTGCAGCAATTAGTTGTCAAAAAATAAGTGAGAAACTGGCATAATAAAAAAATATATTGCTTCCTTACCTTTCAGAGGCCTGCTTTGCTGAGATTTTTTTTTTTCTCCTGTGTCTCTTCCATCTGAAATTAATGTTTGCTCTAGCAAACCTGTGGTTCAGCTGCATGTCAGTGATCAGCATGATCTACTGGGTTTTTTAGTGCTTTACTGTGATCACCTGAAGAAGCAGCTGGCTCTGTTCTCCCACCCTCCTCAGAAATGTACCTTCACTTGGCCTCCACTGTTTTGCTCTGCTTGTTATTTTCTTTCTTGTTAACTTACAAGATACCTTTAATTACTATGGCAAAATGTGAAGGCACCGAGCGCTGGGAAAGTTCAGACACGGTGGTGCCCCCTCATTACAGAGCTCTCACACCTGAGTAATTCTTATTCTGGATGAATTATAAGGTCTGCCCAGTGGAACAAGTGAACATGTGATTATGAGGCTTTTCTCAAGAAATTGATGGCAGGTTGCATATGAGGAATTAATGCTTTTCCTGATTAAGTTTTATGTGTAACAAATAGACATGTCATTCAAGCTGATATGGCACAGTCATGAAAGATAAACTTCATTCTGAAGAGGAGGTGAGGCTGGGATTTCTAACCTCTTCTTTCTTCCCCTATACTTCCAGATGTTTCATTGTCCTGCTCCTGTTTGCTTCTGGGCTCAATGATACTTTTAGAAACCATTCCACAGTTTTCTGTTTGAATGAGTACAAAGAATACATTTCAGTGTTTTTCAAATAGTGGCCTTTGAATTTAAATAACTTTCTATAGACCCTGTAAAATTGCATATTAAACATGGTGGTAATAGTAGTAGCTGGTTGTCTTGATGACTGCATAGAGTTTTATATGTATACATATGTATATGGATTTTTATTCTGTGCTCTAATACCACCATGGGAAATCCAGCTCCTGCCTTGCATTGCAGAGAGCTGTGATTCAGATTGCCTGAGTGCATGACTGCATTTCATTCTTAAGTTATGGAGATCAGCCACACGTGCTGTCCTGCAAGAGTGTAGGGCAAGAAGTGCCATAGTTATACTTTGGATGTATGGAAAGATTTACTTTTGTAAGTCAGTGGGGTCTATTCAACAAAGCTGAAATGTAAAGTTTTATTTCACTGGGATCCATATAGAAGTCAGCTGGATTTGTGCCCTTTGTGAGCACAACCAAGACTTGAAACCTTCATCCCCAGAGGAAAACAAATCAGCAAATAAGAATTTCTCTGAAGGCAGATCTGACTTCTGCTGCAGTCTGATAAACAGCAACTTCATTGGCCTCTTGCAAGAGGATTATGGAAAGTGTTTCCATGCCCTTCTGCTGAAAAAACCCCTCTTGTGAATGCCATCTAGCTGTTTGCCAACATCTGACAATCTGAAAATCTAGATTTAAGCTTCCACCTCAGATTTCATCTTTTCTTTTCCCCATTTTGGAGTACAATATCCACATTACCTATACCAACTCTCGCTCATCTATTTGCAGATGTTCATTCAGTTTTCTCCCCTCTCCTTCATTCCTTGTGTAATAGCAGCCTTGGCAAGTCTGTTATGTAGAGAGGAGCACAGTCCTCTGCAGGTTGTAGCTGCTGCCCACTTGCTGAACCTGGCAAGAGTGTATCAAAAACTTGATTTACATATTTATATATGCCAAAGTCTCAGCTCCGCACTGATGGGCACAGGTCTAGCTGGCAGCACTGGATGGTGTTTTTTCCTCTCTGTAGTCACTGTAGTGGAATGGCCCATTTTGGAGAACAGAATTCTCAAAGTGCTGTAAGGAGCAGGTAATTAGTGTCCTTGATTGGGTGTAGGGCAGAGCTGGAGCTGCTGCTGCTATGCTGCAGAGAAGTCTGCTTCTGGTTTTGGCTAAAGTACAACAAATACTACAGCTGACAACTTCATAGGCAGGGAAAGGTGTTCAGCAGTTGGCACCTGACGGATAATGGAAAGGAGTAGAAAAAGCACCACCATTGTATCTCAGGGGTTTAGGCACAGAGTGTTCAGAAAAGGGGCTTCATCAGCATTATCTGATAATTTTCGGATGTTGTTCTAGAAAATTAGTATCATTTTAATCAGTTTAAACTTAAAATTTCTTGGCCTTGTGAGTTCCATTGTTTTTATAACAGTTAACACATTTTATATACAATGAAATATTTAAAAGAGGTCTGCAGGAAAAATAACTGCCAGTTCTTTTTAACCTGCAATCTATTGGGCGCTTTTTTTTTTTTTAATGAGGATTCTTTATATTTCTCTATTTTTATAGAGGAATTCAAAATACAGAAAAGATATTATCCAAGAATACAAGTATGAAAAATTGCAGCAATTATTGGTTGTTGTTTACTTACAATCATTTTTTCTGAAATTTAACATTTGGTAGACCTAGAAATGTGCTTTTAGAATGCCACAGTTGTACACAAATACATTATTCAACTTATTCTGCATGAACAGGTTAGCTGTAAGAGGAAATACTATCCACATCCCTCTTGGTGTAAAATATGTGCATGTGCAACAGTGTAATGGCTTTAAATGTTTTCCTCTTATAACTCAACGGGGTTTTGGTGGAATCATCCAGGATAAATTTTAGCTAATATCTACAGACAGGGCTTCAGCAAAGAAAAATTTTGTAAGTGTTCAGTGATAGAAATATACCAGCCCTAAAGAAATAGTTTTAGCATAGATATGCGCTGATGACTCCTGTTCTGTGTAACAACCCTTTTCACAGTAACTCCTTCGGAATTGCTCACAGGACCGTGAAGTCAAGTCAAACATTTCTGTGTGGTACCACACCTCCCAGCTTCACTTAATGATCACTGTAGTTCGTGAGTTCAAAACACCCTGATGAACAGCTAACAGCTTCAATTTTGCCTGGTTTTGTTGTTTGAGGGTTTTTTTCCCCTATGACAATAGATACCAGGTACTCGAAAAGGCTTTTCAGCCTCTGCCATGGTGACAGGTGGGAGGCCACGGGGAAGGAGAGCGAAGTGTCAGTTCTCCATGCCCCGGTGGACTGAAGAGCTGGGGTTGCTGCAGAATGATAATGTGCTGGCCTCCTACAAACACCTCCCTGGCAATCCAGGGCTGCATGGCCATGTGTGAACAGCATCCAGATCTGCCACCATCCTGAAATGTTGCTCTCTCTACACAAAAGGCCAATATAATGATGAGGAGATGTCGAATTGGGGATGCAGTTCTTCTGCGACTAGAGAGTTACATGTGTTGCAAGGATCCATTTGTTTTCCCAAGGAAATTCTGCTTTGATTTAGCTCCCATAATTGGCTGAATGTAGGATCCTTAACTTTTTCTTGTAATGGAATTTTTGTTGTTGATTTTGGAGCCCAAAGTAGAAGTCTTCTGCATAGCTATTGAAGAGCTGCAAAATATGTGCTTCCCACGGTAAAAGGGAGAGAGAGAGGATAAAAGTTTTTAATTGATATTTTGTTTTGAAATTCCCTTGTCCTTTTACAGAGAGCATCATCTCCTCTTTCCATAGTGTAGGTGCAAATCTGTGAAATATCTGCAGTGTTCATGTTATGCTATACTCTTAGCAAAATTTTATTCTTAGTCCTTTAAGCTGTGTGAAAGATCCCTAGGCAAGGAGTTTAGACTGATTCTCAGAAGAGTATGTTAAAAAGGAAATCCTATAGCTCCAGAGCTGGCAGATAACTGATTCTCTCTTAGGGAAACAGGTGTTTCTCTCATGCATAAAAATTAAGAATTGGAGACAGTTCAAAAGTGGTGTCACTACTAATGGGAGGGCTGAACTGATAGATTTGCAAGGAGAAATTGAAGAAAGCTATATCCAGCGCAGCTAAGTAACAGAAAGATCCATCAATAATTGAAAGGTGTCACCCTCAAAGTGTGAGTGAGTATTTAGAACTGCAGAGCAAAAATAGCTAGGAATGGCATAAGAAAGTTGTATATATATATATAAAATAGCTAGTAAGAATAAATACACTGAATAGCAATGAAAAATGTTAGACCAAGAAGTAGTTCTCTGAAGAGGGGGATTGCAAGCATGACAGTTACAACTTAGGTTGCTCCATGGTTTTTGCATTCCTCAGATTTGTAAGTGAATAGGGCAAAAATGCTAAAAAGGATGTATTTTAATGTATGGAGCAATCATGTGTTGAAGGTAGATGATGGGAATGATCCCTTCCCATGGTTCTTCAATCTCTTTTGTGCCCCATGCACTTTAACTGAGACTCACTAAGATCTTATCTATGAAAAGTAATATCTTCATGGGAAGCTGAACTGTGATGATATTAGCTCTGCTCTGAGGATCTTATACATACCACTTCACAGATGTTATTGACAGTAAGTGCTTTTACCACTTTTATATATTCTCTTTGTGAGTTGTTTTACAGCAAGGCAGCTAAATCAAGAGAATTTTTCCTGACCAGCTGAGCAGCTGATAAGTCTCCTTCCAAGCACTTAGGTGAATTCAATGCACTAGGATGATAAAAAGACATGATAGGACAAAAGCAAGTGTCAAAACATAACCCTCTGCTCTTTCCATCACCTCAAAGGTCATGTCCCACATGTAAAATTACTTTGAACCCCACTTTTCCTTAATTCCTTTGTCCAGAAAGTGCACCTGATCCTTTTCAGGCTTCATTTGCCCACTTCTGATCCTTTGCTTTTGTCTCCTGTTTCCCTCCCTTATTCTCTGCACATCATGATCCTTTTTCAGGCTGAGTCATTATCCTGTTAAATTTTCCTAGGAAGGGCTTTTTTCTCAGTCATGCTATTTCTTACTCAAGTGGTGCCTGTAGGAAGAGCAGAACAACCCATGCTAGGAACAGCTCTGTGAGTGGCAATACATATAGGACAAGCATACAAGTTGTATTGTTTGTTAACTGCAAATTCTCCTCTATCCCTTATCCTCTGCCTGTTTAGATAGACATAAACCTCCACTGGGAGGAGAGAAAAAACATTCTTGACAATTTCCAGAACCTGAAGATTGAAACTGGCTCAGTCCTGCTCGTGTGTGTGTGTGTGTGTGTGTGTGCGCGCACTTTGAAAAGAATTTTCTTTATCCTGCAAGTCCTGTGGAGTCCACAGATAATATGGCTCCCTTTCTGCTCCAAAATCTGCACAAATCCCCCCCCTGCCATGCCTACAGATGGAAATAGGAAATATTCCCTTGCCAGGCTTGCAGTAAAAAGGAATGTGTCCCAAATGCAATCGTTCCTTGTGCACTACATCTTGTGAGCAAAGCAGACGGTGTGGCTTGCTTCAGTAACTTTTATATGTAAACAGTCTTTAAAAACATAATCTACTTTGTCAAAGCCTAATCTAAATGATGTACTGACATTGCTTACTTTGATATGCTGACTTGGTTTTGAATTCTCTCTGGACTGCCTGGCCCCACATGGCCTTTTTGTGTTTTGTTTACTTTTCACTTAGCTGTCACATATTTATTCCCATTACATGTACAAAGTCAATGGATTCAGCCTAGTTTTACAGCTTAGTTGCCTAATACAGCAGAGGGAAAAAGCTAAATGAAGCCAAGCAGAGGAGCAGGAAAAAAGCAGAGGGATTCTTCAGGTCTGACATAGAGACCAAAGAAACAGAAAATTAGCAAAAGATCTGGGTCGGGTAGAGCACGTAGAGATTACTGTTTTTCCAGAAAAACATAGTATATCTGGAAAGCAGAAATTAGTTGATTTGTATAGACTGAGTTTCTGTATTTAAAGGCTTGCTTGCTTCTGAATTAATACTTTGATTTTGTATACATCACATGTATTTAATTTTTTAAAAAATCTGGATTTGTTTCAAATGTGAATGGATGGGGAAATGTTACTTCAAAAGCTTTTTTGGTGTAATGAGCTGGTTGGATTTATCTTAGTCAAACAGTTAAAATGGCTTTCGTGATCTTGTTCTGTGAAAGTCTTTGAAGATATGTGAAAATGCGTCATGCTGAGAAACGTAATCCTAAAAAATCTACTTGGTGTAATCTTACCCACAGAACCCATAAGACAAATGGGTGTTTGTGGAGTCTGTCATAGCTTGAAGCATGACTGAAATGTGCACCATCCTGAACGGTGGTCTTCCCTCTGGACGGCCATGCTTCTCCCAGTGGGAATACCCACCTTCCCTCCAAATGGTCATTTTTACAGCACAGAATAAAAACAGTGGGGGATTTCATCTGGAATTTAGTGTTGCGGGAGGGACCGTGGTGTTTCCTTTGTTCCCTGAAGAGCGACAGTCCTTATTTCCTCCATGGCACTGTGTCACTGATGGCACGTTGTTTCCAGGTCACGTTTCTTCCGTTTCAGCCGAGGTGCTCAGCCTAAGCCCCTCCTGGCACCGGTGTCTGGGCCCCTTTGGTGCTGGCAGCAGCTGGGCACCCAAACTCCTCTTCCCTTCAAGAGCAGACCGTGCTGAAACTGCCCCGTTTCCAGGCGCACTGACCTCCTCGTGGCCTTGGCAGCCTGTAGTCTGAGCTTTCCCTGTGTTTGCCGCAGGTGAAATACGGGAACTACGCCTTTGTGTGGGACGCGGCGGTGCTGGAGTACGTGGCCATCAACGATGCGGAGTGCTCCTTCTACACCGTCGGGAACACTGTTGCAGACAGGGGATACGGGATCGCCCTGCAGCACGGCAGCCCCTACCGAGACGTCTTCTCACAAAGGTAAGCCTCTGCAGCAGGAGGAGCAGGTACTAGGGGAAGGTTTCTCTCAGCTCTGGACCCTTCTTCTAATTTAATTTTCGGCAAAGGAAACACATCTCGTATTTGCAGTCCACTTTGTTTCTTGCGTGCACATTAATTTCCTCCGAGACATTGAATTATTCACTTTTCTAGAAACTGCATTAAAAACACTTTGTGTTGCTCTTATTTGAATCGTTCGTGTTTCTTTTGAAAAACATTAATGAGATAAACGCAACTTCATTAGCAGGAAAATGAGAAAAGAGTTGCTTCATTTGTTATAGAGAGTCAGCATAACTCAACCCTTTCTATTACAGAAGCTGTTTCTTAAAGAAAAAGAAACTGAATTTGGACACTGATGGGAAAACTCAAGGGGATGAACAAGAGCATTTGATGTTTTGGTGGAAAGACCTCTGTTTGTATGCAAAAGCATAGGTGCTTAATCAATCTCTTAGGCTATCAAAGTGACATCTCTAGATATGCTACTGGTACTGTGTTTCTATTAGGATTGGAAATACTAAATTAATTGTATGTATTGTGCCTTTGCAGTATTTGTGCTTTATTCCAGTATTGATTCCCAAATCAGGATGTGTGAAATGTAAAAAAAAAACCTACTAAACTTTTTAAAAGTGTAATATCTGCAGTTTGACACTTAGGAGATGTAAGCTAGTCTCCTGAAACCTTTTTTTCATTCTGATTTTGGTCTCTCAGCCTGGTTTCTGTTGGTTTGTTTCATGTGTATGAAGCAAAACTTTACAGTTGCTGCAGTGGGATTTCTGTTGTGTGGCTGCCAGGTAAACATACAAAATCTGCTTAATTTGGGCTGTTGCCTTTGCCTTTGTCCAAAGACTCTGGTGGAGGAGAAAGTAGCCAGTAAGTAACACTGTGCAGATCCAGAGGAATCATTCTCTGCTCACACCTACTGCATGTACAGAGAAGACTTGGATTCTTTGAATCTGTTCCACTTTGGGAGTGATATTGGTGAATTTTGTGCTAATGTAGCAGCAACATAATAAAAAATTTCACAGGATCAGCAAAAAAATTAATTTTAATGAAACATATATATGCTTTATATATTACAAAGAGTATTAGAGGAAAATATTTACCAAATACTGTAATACTCTCATATCCAGCTATGACCAGGCTGGCTCTGCTTAAAATCTCTGGCACCCTACTGTTTGGGGTCTCTATGCAAAACAGAGTAGGATTCCTTCCTCTGATCTTTCAAAGAAATTCTTCCACCTTGTAAGAGTCCTCAGGTGCTTGTCAAGGTGTTAAGTCATCCTCTTCTTATCAGCCTTATCCATGTGATCTCAACTACAAAATTTGGAAGACATTAGGGAATTTCACAGTCTGTGTCTTTATAACTAAACACAGTGAAACCGCAAAGCGATGTGGCAGGGCTCACACCTGCATTGTTCTGCAAGTCAAGGAGGATGCATCCAAAGTGCCCTCAGAGACTACTTGTGACAGGGTTTATGTGCTGGGTGTAGCTCTTGGCATGGGGGGAAAAGTGGTTATGGCTGATTCTGGCAAAGAGAGTTTCTTCTTGGTCACGGTGTTCAGCACATGGAAAGGTTGGATTACAGCTTCTTCTGATACACTGCCTTCAGCAACTCCTGGATCATTGGTCCGTGCAGGCCTGACATTTCCAAGTACAATTTTATTTCGTAAGAAAATTGTGGCTTTTCAGTGTATTATTGTATCTTGGAGCTATAGGAAAGCAGAAGGAAGCATAAAAATTTGCACATATATAGGTATTTTTATCTGAGGATCTTCGAAGCAATACTTAAATATTAGCATCTCTCAGGAAAGCAAATGCTATTTTCACTTAATGCTTAGGGAATCCATAGCATCAGGAGACTTAAATAAAATCCCAAGGTCATATATTGTCCCCTGGTGGAATCAGGGATCATAGGCACCCATTTTTGATTTCCTGCTAAAGTTGTCAGAGTTCAGGTATATGAAGAAAGGGATTATTTGTCAGATATTGGGCCACAGGAGGATCTGCATGGGTATGCAGAACTTAGCACTGATGAGAAAATAACTCATTACATTAGCAGGAATAATGGCTGAACAGAGAAACTGGAATTTGCTTGGAGTGATACTGCCTCCTGCAGAATTTAGAGAGCCTGATATATATTCTGAAAATGTGTGTGCTGCTGTGCTTATATTCTTATTTCTGTATCGTGAGAGCATATTATATAGCATTTCTAATTATGTCCATAAATAGAAAATTACAGTTTAAAGCAGTGAAAGACCATATAAGAACAAACATATGACAGAGAAATCATGCTTATAAGGCAGCTTACAAGGTCTTGTTCTTAACACCCTTCTGTACTGTTCCTTAAGTTTACATCCGTGTGGTTTTCACACATCATCCTTACATTTCTTCCTAATTTTTGAAAAGGCTCAACAACCTTCAGCAGCTGCAGCCTGCATGCTAAATAGAGGGAGGAATAGATTCATTGTATAGGATTAGCAAATGTTCACATGAATATTTCACATTTTTAATCCAGCAGGGAGCTGGTTTAAAATACATTGGCACTTCTTGATCTTTCCCAAAATAAATATATTTATGTGAAAATACAGGCCTTTTCTTTTAAGAAATTTCATATAAAGCCATAAGCTGCACAGCGTTTAATCCCTAGGGTGCAGCTGTGAAAGGTCTGGCAAGCTTACAGGAGATTTTGTTCACTGTGCAGGAAGCACAGGCATGCGTTTAAAGCTTTTCAGTACCTTTTCCAAACATTCAGGTGATTCCCAGAGAAACAGGAAAAGAGACAGAGAGGTGTAAACACTCACCCCTTCTCTCTAGAGCTACGCAGCATGAGCTGCAGTCAAGGTAACACTGTGGGAAAGTTTACCAACAGGAAGCAGTGTAAAAAGAGGGTCTTTGAGACCCTTCTTTTTCGCAAGCAAAAAAACCCTTTCTATGCCAAAATAAAGCTGTGAGCAGCAGTGAATGGCCTGGCTGCGGTACGAGATTGGCTTTTTGCTGCACGGGGATGGCAAAGCAGCCAGCTGGGGTCCCACACAGCATCTGCAACCAGGCCCTGCCTAATGCTTTCTCTGAAAACAGATGCTTTGGGTTCATCCTGAAAATAGGTATGTGGCTGTAACACAAATAATATACAAAATAAGCTGGGTAACATTTGAAAGACGGACCTGTCGTAGCCATCCTGATGACTTCATTCACGTTGCAAATGTTAACAAACACAACTGGCCATGCCACTAGGCAGCCAGGTGATGTGCTTAGGTAGCTTGCTGTCCTCATTGCCCTGCCACTAAGACTTAACCTTCTGAGCACCAGCAGCCTCCAGGCAGCATGTCAGTTTTCCCTCTCTATATATTTTTCTTTCAAGGTAATGACAGGGGCTGTAATAATAGGAACTGCCAAATTTCCTGGGAGAGCTTGAAAAGGATGTGTCTTTTGGTTCATGAGGAGCTGTGTGGTGACACTAAATTTGACACCTGTTAAGAATTCTTTTCAGACTTAAACTTTAAAACTTCCATTGCACCCCTAGGAGGTATAAATATAATTGCAGACGCTTTTCAGAGTATTTCATAGGATGTCTGTGCTTCCTGCAGTGCTGCAGCTGTGGCTCAGGCACTGCGCTGGTGGCTGGCTTTTGGTGGGGGTCAAGGAGGGGTGGCAGCCAAGTGCTGGAATCCTGTTCATGTCCCCACTCTCTCTGCTGTTTTGCCCTCCTCCTGCACGACAGTCCTGGCTGCACAGCATGCTAGAGGCAAAGGGAGAGGAAGCACTAATTGTGTGCTCAGCAGAGCCCAGCAGCCAGCTGTTCGCTTAAGTAACTGAAACTTGTCAACAAAACCAAAACTGGAACCTGTCAACACCCAAAGCCACCGAAAAATCAAGCCACAGTTGTTCTGCACCCCTCAAATTCCAAAAAACACCCATGTGTGTTCTGCACCTCTAGGTAAAAGGGAACAGAGACAACAGGAAGAATAAAAAAGAGGAGGCAAGCTTGTCTTTGGAGCCCACAGTGTGGGACTCTTTCTCGTTCATCAGTTGTGTTTCCACAATTGCCCCAGCCAAGCACAAGCTCATGAACACCTAAAGGTGTCTGTGTGCCCAAAAGGAGCAGCCACTCTTCCATAATTCCTGGTGGTTGTCTGTGGGAAGGGGGTATGTGAGGGCAAAAGGTATGGAAGGTACAACTAACATATAGGTTCTGCAGAAACCCCCATCTGAATTTGGCATTATACAGAAAAAGTGAATTTGAGCTATTGCTAGAGAAGTCAGTCACATCTTTCTGTCCTAAGAGGGGAAAAGAAATGGACAGTTATAATAATTTCCTCATGGCAAGCCCAAAGACACCTCCGTGGCAGCAAGTGGTGCACTTTCAGATACCCAAAACTGTGGAGGGAAAGAAGAGAGCCATCATATGGCATTTCAGACTGCCCCTTAGCAAATCATTAGCCTGCTGCTTTAAATAAATGGTGTGGATATTCTCCTGTCCTTTTTACATCTCATCAGCAGAATCCTGAGTCTTAGAAAGTTCCTGTCCTCAGCCATAAATACGTGTTCTTCCTGTCTCCTCACCATTTATTCTCTCTCCTTAAATTTTCATTTTGTGTCTTGGAGGTCACTTATGTCCAAAGACTCCAGTGCAAGGAAAATTACTTTAATCCTAACTACCTTGATTTATTTTTCTCTGCCCTTGGGACTGTGTACCCCTTTCTTTGAGAAGATCCCTTTATTTTTTATTAATATTCTTTTAATGAAAGCCCGAGAAAGTGTCACTTACTCTCTAACTTAGATTTTATCAGCTATATGAAAAATAAGAGTTTTGGATTATACCCTAACCCTGCAGAAGACTAACAATAATGCCATAATTGGATTTTTCATTATTAAATACTTTGATCATCTGCAGAATAGTGGGTGCCTTAGTAAGAGATCAACTTTGCTTTGTCTCAGTAGTTTGCTAAGAATTGAAATCCTATTCCGTGCTGTATATGTAACATTCTGAAACATACAGTGCGCAAACTAGTAAAATCTACCTAAATCCACCCAAAGCACTTTTTTTTCCTGATAATTCCAGAAAATTAAAAAACTCTGAAAATTAGGAGAATTATTTGACTTCAAGTGAACTCCTGAATTTAAATACAAGGGTTTAATTTTGAGAGTCTGCTCTTAGATCGTCACAAGTTCATATAACTGAAATTACATTAGTGAGAGAAGAAAAAAATCAAAATTAATTCCAGGTTTCTGAGCAATCTGACATGAGAATCCAGTCTTCATTTATTCAGATATAGTCATTGTTAATGAAAGCCTCAACTTCAGAGTAGCAGGTAGTAACAAGGTAGTTTCTCAGATAACCAGGATACTAAATAAAAAATTTAACCACACCCAAGGTAATATTTCTTGCCTATCCAAAATAACCAGTCTATCCTATTTTTTGCTGGCTACTTGAGACTTGTAGGGGTAAAACTGGGAACTGCACCAGGCCCTCAGTCTCAAAACACGTCCATCTTCCTTTTTGCTGACCCAGGTCCTCCAAGACAAACTGCAGTTGCCCTTCATGCCAGGAAACTCACCTTGAGGAACGCTGCTCAGCCAGCTGCCTGCCCCACTGGGGCTGCAGGGTGCTCACACTGCTGCACGCCTTACTCCAGGCCCCTGCATCCAGGCTGAAGACCTGTAACCTCAAATGGATTATAAGATGTAGCTTCATTCTGGGTTTTAAAAATGGCATCCATTACTTCATGAGAAAACCCTCACAGAAGGTTTTTGTCCCTCTGCTGTTCTCTCTTCTTTTTCCTGCGAAGCCCATGAGCATCTGATCCAGGCTTGCAGTGCTCTGCAATCCTGTCTGAGCACATTGCTAATAGCTTTGCCCACGGGCCAGAGGATCTGACCTGTCCCTCTGTATCCTCTTGCACTAGCTGCCTAATGCAGTGCTCCAGGTTCTGAAGATTCCAAACACTGCTAGTGTTTCCTGGCATTATTGCCTGTCCTATCTCACTCGCTTGCCGAGGCTGCTGGCTGTAGGAATGCAGAGAACCTGTGTCACCCACACATCACGTTGTGAGAACAGGAGAAATGGTTTTATTGATTCCTGATGGTGTGCACCTGGTGCTTGCAGGTCCCACTGTAAATTCATGGCTAGGAGCTGAAAAGGATGGAGACGCCTACAGAAACACAGACCTTAGCAGCTTCCTAATCTCCTGTGATATTAACTGATGACATAGGTTAAAGGATTCTGCAGCAGATCTGGGGTTTATTGCATACACATAGTGAAAAATTACTGAATCAAAACATATAAAGGCAGTGAGCAGACTAGGGTTTATTACCGTAACATTAATTGATGGTGTAAGTTAAAGAATCATGAGGTAGAAGCACTGAGAAGAAGCATGAGAAAGAAAATTGTAAGGAAAGGCATTAGATCCTCTTGCATTCTCAGACAGCGTAGAGCTATGAGCAACAGAGAGCTGCCTGCCTGCTTCACCATGGGAAGGCACCTCTGCATCCAAGTAGTGCTGTGGTGAAGGAAAACTTTCCAACATCGCTGCATGTTGGAAAAAAAGGCACCATGAAAAAGGCAGCTTCATTCTTTCTCTTTTTCCTAATCAGTGCTCACTTTCAGAAAGGGCCCTGCATTCAAAGTTTCACAAAGGCAAGCCAGGTAAGGGTATGCTTTTGCATATTAATTCCCCATCATTACCCGTGAACCACCCCAAAGAAAACAGTCTAATTGTGATGTGTTAAATTACCAGTAGAGAGCACTTTGCAAGCTATTTCTTGCTACTTTCTATACACTTCTCTAGCCTTAGGCACCTCAGACTTGGTGTGTAAAACGGCTAGATATTACCCAGTGAGGTGTGCAGTACAGTCAGTGGAAACAGTGTTGCTCATCCAACTATATGGAAGCGACATTTATTGTAAGCTGAGTTGTTCATGTGTTTTAAAGTTTTATGGAGTGAGTAAGTGCATGGCTGCAGAATTTGAAACTGCTTGGTTATAAATCTGATGACAGTAAAACTAAAAGAAATCTCAGTGAGTGGCTTCCCTCCAAGAACTTGCCTTGTATGAATTCCTGAAGCAGAGATTAAGTTTACCATTAGTGCACACTGTCGTGTAGTAGTTTTTTCTTTTCTGCCTGCCTTCTCTAACGTGTGCATCAGTCTTGAGAGGAACAGGTGTAACTACTCACTCTGGCTCAGCTGAGCAGCAGCATTGCCTTTAAAGTGGGGTGAAAAACGAGTGCAAAGCTTCCCCTGGAAATAGGAAGCATCCAGTCATGCAGCTGCCTTGATGATAGAACCATAATAACCACAAGTAAGGGCTTAGCCCACCTACCGCACCCTAGCACTACCTGCCAAAGGTTCTCGGCTCTTGGCCTCAGTTCTCAAAACACTGGTCAACCTATTTCAGTTAAAATGAGCAAGAGTAGCAAAAGAGCAAAGAGTAATAGATCTTTGCCAACCCATTTTGTTGCCTTAAAAAGTAATTAACCTTTAGCTGGGCCACAAAGCTCGTTTTCAGCTAGTCGTGTTTTCCAGATAAAAATAAAAGGCCTGAAAATAAAGTTTGTTTTCAAAGCTGAAATGAACTTGATGGAATGACAGCTGGAGGGATCTACCCATATCTGAGCTAAGAGTTTTGCTTCCACCAGTAGAACTGCTGTAACAGAGGCTACCTCAGCCTGCAGAGATTTGCCCTGCTGTAAAACACCAGTCTGCTATTTGTCACCCGTTCCTGAATCATCAGTCAGCGAAGAAGCTGCTAGCCTTGGTTTATGACTTCAGCCAAGTTCAGGGGTAGGGAAAGGGGAAAAGAGCATGTGGAATGTCTCCAGAATGTAGATCCAAGAAGGTAGCAGGTTTCCTAGCAGAGTTGTCTTCCCTTGCTGAAATAGGATATGAGGAAGAAGAAAGCTTGTTGGAGGAACAGGGGCAGTGACAGGAGAGGCAGGACGGGGAGGAGCTAAGTGCTCCTCAGTGGTTATTGGAGGGCAAATAAATGAAGCCTTCCTTATTGCTCAGCTCCATGCAGGAAGAGATTAGCAAAGTGAGAAATCTAAAAAAACTGTCCAGAGAAGTCTTCTGCTGTGTCTCAGAGCAATCCCATGGTTGCTCTAGGCTGCTCCCCAAGGAAATAATGAGGAAACTGGGAAGAGAAGCCAGACAGTTTGCCCAGCATGGTCACCAGTACATTGGAGTGCAGTGCCTAGAGAGGTTTGGATTAATTTGAAGATGGAGTGGTGAAGCCTTTACTATCTGACTCCTCTGTAGTCATGAGGAAAAAATATTCTGGTGATGAGCTGTCACAAAATTGGAAAGCCCTCTGCCCAAATCCCAAAGAAGACTTGGTGTTGACAGAGAGGCTTTGCAGGGTCAAAACAGACAGAAGCATTTGCTGACATGAACCAGCTGGATAATGTTGGAGACTCTTGTTTGCACAATGTGGTTTATGTTCTGCTTTAGTGCCAGTTGTGTTAGGTTAGCCCAAAGTAAAGCAGAGCCCTGATCCCAGCCATCATCATTTTGATGACTGTCCTAAAAACCAAATGCCTTTCCAGACCCGAGTTTTCCGCTTAAACATGGTGTGCAAGCAGACAGAAATGATGATATGGCCAAGGAAAAACGGTGTTTGCCGTTTTATTCATAAAACACCTTTGCAAAGTGCATTTAGTAATTTGCCATTGTAACCACCTGCATGGAGAGCTTTCAGGGCAGAGCTCTGACACTGTATTTTGTTCATACTTTGACTGCTCAGCTAAAACTTCCATTTCTATGCATTTATTCTGCTTCACACATTATGTTATCAGTCACTTTCAATATTTCAAAGTCACAGCAGTCCTTTTCTGACATGCATTTGCCAGAATGAACTGCCTTGACTGCTGTTATTACAGACTGCAGTTCCTGACTAAGGGAAAAGTCTTATATAGAACCAGAATATTGAAATTTCTCAGAAAGAACAATAGATAAAACAGAATAAAATTAGAGTCAGTGAACAGAAGTACATGCTTTAAATGACCAACTTTTTTAAAGAAGGAGAGAATGGGAAGGCAACATTTATAACCCAATGTAAAAAAACTAATCAGAAAAAGTTTGCTCTTTCAAGTTCATATGCAAGGTATTGATAATGGCACTCTTCAGTTGTCTGATAGTAAATCAAGAAAGTACATCATACTTGGACTTCCTCTCAATCAAATACTTTATCATATTCCTCTTGTGATCACCCTCAGTAGAGGGATTTTAATAAGCAGCCCATTATAGTCACAGAAAAACATCACAAGGGGGTTTGGCCTATCTAGAACATGTGCTTACACTCCTGGTTAAGTCCTAGTGGCAATAATTTGTCATGGCACGTGAGCACATCTCCCTCTTGCATGTGGTTAATAATAGCATGCTCAGGCTTTGCCAGTTCACTCAGAAAGCCCTCACAGTTAAGGGCTGAGCCAAGGGAAGTACACTTGCTTGGAAAAGTTATGGTCCTTTCATCCTTACTGCAATTGAAAAATACTTCTTTTTCCCTTGTATTTGCTACTTTTGTCTTCAGCTGAAAGAATAGCTTAACAGCTGAATTTCCAAAGCAGTGAAGAAAAGCTGCCACCTAATTACCTGGCTTTGTAGATAAGTACATGCTCCAGCTGCTCCCAGCAATGCAGCAAGGTTTCAGCTGGTGACATGCATTAAGAGGAAAAACAACTGTATTGGCTGCAGTTTCATAGGTGGGGCTCCTCTACAGGACCAAAGAGATCATCAGTATCTCAAAGACATCAGATTCCTACAGAAAGCTGATAAGACAGATAAGCTATGTTAGGATTTGTTTGTTTAATTAAAAATTCAATTATTTTTTTAATTAAAAAAGAACAAACAAACTCCATTACAGTAATATTTGGAGAGAAAAGCAGCAGAGTCATTAGCACTTTTGCAGTCTTGAGAGCAGAGATTAGAAATTCCTGACCCAGGACTGGTTTGGTTTTTTTTTGGCTTTGTCTGGGATATTCCTACAGCAACCTATGAGAGAAACTGTGAAGAAGTGAGCCTTGAGGCAACTCAGAAACAGATAATTTATTTTTAATATTGTTTGGTTGTATTAATTTCCTTGGGTTTGGGGGGATTTAGTTAATTAGCAGTGGATTTTCAGACCATGGAATTACTCCAGATTTATACTGGTTTAGCTGACGGGAGAATTTAATCCTATAATATGCCTTTGGCATAATTTAGATGTAAGGCTCAAGATTAAGGTCCCCATGAAACAGGGCATTTATGTTCATTTCCTTTTGTTACACTGTGAAATGCTATGCAAAGCTACAGAAACGTGTCAGCTCTGACTGTCACACCTGGGCAGCAATCAGGGCTTTCAAAAAGCCATTGGGCTTCACCTGCATCATCAAATTTCCTTGTCCTTCCATTTTATATCAGTCTAGAGGAAATTGTAAAATCCATAAAAGAAGCATGGTTAAAGCCCCGAGGAAGTAAAAGTTTCTTGATCTTCTTCACGTCCCTCTGAAGTTAAAAACACAACACTAATTTTCAATTTTTTTAAGAGTAGCAATCTTGCACCAGATTAAACCTACAAGGCTTCTTGAAAATACAAGGTTTCAGAAAGAACCACTGACAGGTGTTTAACACAAAAAAAAAAATATTCATGGTTGTATGTGTAAGAAAGTACACGTGAGCTGTGCTGGCAGCAGTGGCTATGTTTTATTCTCAGTCCCAAATGAGATATTTGTGTGTGTGGCTGGGCTGGTGGCAGAGAGCAGAGCAGTGTGCAGCGATACCTTCTCCTTCTGCTTGGCTTTGCAAGTGGAGGCTCTGTCACTCCAGCTTGCAGCAGGACACTCAGCTCAGGGGGGATGAACAGCACGTCCAAGCTGACCCCACAAATCTCTTGGATACCGAGCAAAGCCCTTGCTTCTCCCACTAGCTGTTTCCTTCCCATTTTCTCAGCTTTTACCAGTGGTTTACTGCTTACTTGTTCTGAGGCCTTCTTTGATAGAAGAAATCTAGGATGGCTTTGGTGTTAGAGTGTTTTTAAAGGCTGAGTTTAAGAAAAGCAGGCTCTCTGCTTTCATGGAGAGCTGCAATAGCCGAGATGAAGGGAAGGCAGCAGGGCTGCAGAACTGGCCCAGCTGCAGGCTGTGCACAGGCACAGCTTCCTTCCTCTCGCTCCTGCCAGCTTTATTTCAAATTACCTGGTGCCTTGGCACCACTGCCTGTTTCCTTTTTTCTGCCCAAAGTGTTTTCCTAGTGCTGCCTCACTTAACACAGACCCTTTTGGCTGCTTCAGGGCTGTGTAGCAGCCTGTTGTTCCCTGCCCTGCCAAACAGGGGTCATGGGCTGTGGGGGCACCCTGTGGGGTGATGCCCTGGGTGGGTGCAGGGTGGTTGGGCATGCTCTGGGGCCAGGAGGTGCCTCAAGGGCTCTGAGTGCCTGTCCTCTTGGGGCAGTGGTCGCCAAATCCTCAGAAACAAAACTGGTGTTTGGGGTCAGTACTGTTGCTGGTTGTGAAAAAGTGAGGATTTTGTATTTCTTTGTTTTTCCCTCGTTTCTCAGAGGTATAAGTGGCTTGTCTATTCATGGGGCTGAACTGTCACCATCTTTTTGAAAATAAAGCCTGGGTAAAGACTCTCAGCAGGAGACTTCTGTCCTAGGCCAGCAGGACTGGGAGCAGACCATGCTGTGTGCCTTTCAGCTTATTGCAATTTAAGATGATTCCCACAGTGCTGCATTTCAGGTTCAGTTCAGAAGATTTTCTTGCTCACAGTGAAGCTTTCTCATCCCCCACAGGTGTTGCATACCCACTAATATCTTTTTCTGAATTGAGGAAAAAGTAAGATGCTAGTCCTTCATCTTGCCTGGGCAATGAAAAGCTCCTTGCTAAAATTTTCAAGTGTTACATCCCTTTAGATCACTAATACAGCCCATCCCATACAGCTGGAATTATCACAGGGCTGAATCTTAATAGTAATGGTGCAGGTTATCTCTGTGTAAATAGCGCCAGATCTTTATTCAGCAGGAGAAATGCTGCAGGACTGCACTGATATATTGATCTGGATAAACAAGATAGTTTGTTCTTATCTGGAGGTGCCTTCTTAAAGTTCAGTTTGTGATGCTTGCATGTAAAACTGATGATTTAATGTTCCTTAGTATGATGAAATACCTTGTGTGCTGCCTACAAATCGAAGAATTTTTCTCTGTAGGCCTGATGCTGGATTTCCTGAGCCTCTTGCTGTACTGCCAGCACTAACACAAACATTGCATCTGGGTAAAAAAGCCTCCTTATTTCTGTTTGCTGTTCTCTCTGGCTGTCTGCATCACTTCCATTTGGGCTTAGTTAGTGGTGCTTGCTTTGAGTCACTGTGCTCTGACAGCAGGACTGCAGGAAGCTTTCTTGGCAACATTTGTTTTTCTAGGGAATTGTTTCCTAGCTGGGGGTTTATTGCCTGTTCTGAATTAGAGTTTTCTCAAACAAATTTCAGCTCTGTTTCTAGGCTTGGTTTCAACTAAACGGAGTAATTTATGGTTGAAGGGGGGAATTTTATGATATTCAGGGATTATTTTTTTGACTCAAAATAGGGAAAAAATTAAAAAAATATGAGGAGATAGTGTAAGGGACTTGTCAATCAGAACTTCTCCTCTTAGCACACCACTTCTCCTGAGGTAGCCTGTCTGCTCCATGCTAACATAGTGGTTAGATAAATTAGCTAGAGTCAGCTGGATACTTGAATGTCATTAGAAACTAAAATCTTCATCAGAGTTGAAAGTGAAAACTTGTTTTTGATAGAAAGAAATAAAAAAGAATGCTTGTAATAGCTCCAGAATCAATCATCATAAAATGATGAAAGTCTGAGTTAAAATTCTACATCAAAGAAACCTGAAGGTAAGGGATGCAGTTAATTCAGTCATGCAACTCCAAATCAGCCTTATAATGATGCCATGCAGTTAACCTGTGCTTATAATTAAGGCATTTCCTTAGTTATTAGAGCTTGAGTAGATAAAAACAAGTGTGCTTTTTTCTTTTCAATTTTGTTAGAACTTGTTAGATTTTTGTCTTCAGATGATGGAAAGTCCAGTAAGCTGAAAACTTAGGAAGTTAAAAATGCATAGGAGGAAGGTGCCTAATCCGGATTTTTGTTCTGAAAACTTTCCTCTGGCTTTTCTTGTGTCAGTGTGGCACTCTTTGTAGGCCAGGCTAAGTGTTATAATGGCCTTTCCAGCCCTACTGTCTGCAGATCTCCTCACTTCATTTTAAACCACCCTTCTCTGACATCAGCCTGCTGCCTTTCTCCTCCAAGCTCATAATTTGCTCCTTGGCAGCACCTCTCCATCCAGGGCACTAAGGTCACCCTCAGCAGCATAAGTGAATACTCCAGGCTGGGACGTGGATAGGTGTGGGACACTCAAGGGATCCTCCAGATTGCTCACTCTCCATACCATGAAACCACAACTAACTTCCTGTGATGTGTTCAACTTCATTACATTGCTTATTGAATTTTGCTGGCGGTATTGTATTTTGTCCTCTTGTGACCAGCATCAGTTGTCATGGCAATTACTGTCAGATGCTTGCAAGCTTGTGTGCTTGGAGGATCTAGGAAAGCTGATGGCCAAAAGAAGTCGCAGTTCAAAGAAGCATAAAATGTCAGTTACTTCTTAGTGACCAAAATTTTGGGGGCTGCAGCAGCCGGTAGATAGTTTGATTTCAGTCAACACTCTGTGTGTCTTTCAGTTTAGCTCCTACATGACTGTTATTGGTTTAGTTTTTAATCATCACAATGACATTTGAAATGACTGATGAAAGGAATGGGTCATTCTCTGTGAAGTCATTCTTAAGGTTGCTGTAGTATTCATGCATCAGCCCATCTTGCATGGAGTTTGGCAATTATATACAAGGAAATAGTTTACAAAGGAGCCCCAAAACATGTTTGGAAAAACAGGGAAGCTTTTTAATGTCCCTTCGCCTGCGTTCCTAAGCCTGTGCTTATCCCCAACATCCCTGATGCTCTGGGAAAGAAAGATGGCAGAAGTGGAGGGTATCTGAATGTCCCCTGTCATCTGTGTTACACTGAGGTAAGTGCCCACAGGCAAGAATTTCTGTCTCAGTGCTTTTGGACTTCGGGCCTGCCTATTGACACTTCTAACATGGATTGGTTGAGTTGGTTTATTCACTTAGTCTGGTTTATTTCACTTAGAAAGAAAACTTCTTTGCATAAGCTTGAAGAAGATCCATGTATGATAAAGTAGGGATATTTTGTCTGTATTGACTGACAGGCTGAAGTCCTTGTAAACAGACATAAATTGATAAACAAAATGCAAGATAAAGGAAATTATGTAAACATGCCAGGTGCTCATAAGAGTAATCTATCAATGCTCTTTTCTGTAAAACAATAACAGAGAAAATTAGCAGAGCGAGGTCTTGGAGGAGTATTACATTATATACCAATCCAAATATGCTCTCCTGGGACCTTTTCTTAAAATGACTAAAATCCCCTTCCAAGCAAAACAAATCTTGAAAGAAGAAGTGTGTATTGAATTTGCTCAGTTTATAGCTTCACGGATGGGATCAAATTAATTTCTTACAAAATCTGGAGAAAGGGTTTTGCAGCCCTTTCAAGATAAGTATTTCCAAATGGGGAAAACTGTGTCTCTGGCACATCATGCTATGAATTTATCATCTTGCTGAGCAAATTGACACAAGTAGAGATGTTTTGAAATATCCCAGACTGCTTGATGGTCAGTTTGTGTTTAGACACAGAGGAGTAGAAGGATCTTTAGGTGGTTGATTGGCAAAGAAGCATTGTCTACTTCTGAATTGGGAGGGAAAAGCAGAGACTTTGCACACACGGTTATTACATATGGATCAGTTTTGCAGCAAGAAGGCTCTGTCACATCCTGCTGAAGTCACAAAGCCACTTTTCCAGGCCCTTTCTCAACCACAGACTTTGGAAAGCCACGAAGGTTTTTTCTATATGTTGGGTAGCATTTTAAAGCATCTCAACAGGGGATGTATCAATATTGATCTTGTGCTAGAGACTGCATTTCTTGATGATTCACTCTTTTATACCAGACCCCTTTAGAGGAGAAAATGGGCTAATAATGCCCATTTCACCAGGGTCTCAGGGGAATGGAAGCAGGTTTTTTGTCACACTTGAGCTGACAGTTTTCTGATTGATGGCATTTATGGGAAGTTGAAAGAGGATTAAAGTCTCATGATGCTGGTTTATTTCAAGAACATGATATGTTCAGTATGATAATAAACTGGGAATTTCTCTTCTTTGGCTTTTATGAGCTTGAGGTTGTTTATGATGAAATTATGGATAAAGCTGTAGCTTAAGTCAGCAGTATGTGTTTCCAAGGCCATTGGGTGCAAGGTGACAGGAGCCATTAAAAAACCTTCGGCAGTTTTTTTGCTACAGAGAACTTGACAGCAAAGCCAGAAGAAAACTTAATACTGTAATGATTCATTCCACGTGGGAGGCCAGAACTTTTAACAGCGTTGGAAGGCATTTTGCCGTAATGTGCTTTAATTTCATAGTTGTGCTGACATGGCATATCAAGGATTATTATCACCAAAAGGCACTAGAGACTGGTTTGAAATTACAAGTGTTTAGAGGGCTGGTGAAGTGAGAGTTAATCTTCTATTCCTTTGTGGACATGTAATGAGTGAAAGGAAAGAAATTGCTTCCCAGTATCACAAATTAGTACAGTAAAAAGTGTAAAATCTTTACAGAAAGGAGGGGTGAACCATTCATCCATAACATACTTGAGTTCTACCTTCAAGCTCATTAGTATATGTGTTTTACCCACTAATTATATAGCCAGAGTAATAGTGTTATAAGTCCTCTGTACCAAAAGTAGGTTTCTGTAAATAAATCTCTGTTGGATCAATGTATTTTTACTAAGGAAATCTTAAGTCTTGAGCAGAGTCTTCAGGGTCTCACCAGAATGAAGTTATCATTATTAATATCCCCTGTGGAGTTCTGAAATATCTTTGCATTTACTTAGCTATTTATATGCTCATTTATGATAATATTTAAGCAAGCTTGGTCGGCATTAATAAAGTTATGGTTCATTAATATTACATGGACATTTTTATTTAGAAAGACCACTTACTCTAGGCCATTGCAAGTTAAACTGCTTTCAAAAGCCAGCAGCTTTCAAAAGGCACCTGTGCACTGCACAAAGATCTCCAGAGGTTACTTTGCCTTAGGTGCTCCCGATTGCCTCGGATGTGTTCTTTGGGCAGAGATCCCTTTGGCACCTTGGCTGTTCAGGGAGTGAGGCTTGGGGTTTGCCCCTGACCAAATTTCCCAGGCAGGCCCAGGGAGGAGGAGCAGCAAGGGGGGCTGGCAGGAGGAGAACACAGCAGAGACAGGGTGGGGGTAGAGCAAGGAGATGAGATGTCTGATGTCCTTCATCCACCACACATCTCCCACAGCACTGGGGAATACCAATGGGGCATGCCAAAACCTATGGCTGTTGCACTGGGGTGCATGTCTCAGATCTGCAGTCCGAGGTCCTCATTTGTCTGATTAGATGACCCAAGTGACAAAGCTACAGGCAATTTGCTTTATTGCTGTTATATGACCATAAGAATCAGAGGGTCTGCTGGGTCACCGAATCCATTATCCTGCTATGATAGGCAAGCACACCACATGGCTCCTTTCATAACTTCATCAAGAGCCATCTCAATACCAGGCTGAGGGATTTTTGTTCACTTGAGTGTTTTCCCTTGGGAGGTCTGTTGTTTTTCTGCTGCTGTTCCTGCTGGGAAGCATTTCCTTCTCCCTATTACTCCCAGAGACATTCTTTATAGTCCTGATTTCTTCATAGCTAGCATGTAAATGTTAGCTTTTGTTAATATTGGCATTTCCCTCACATTGCTCTTCTCTATTTCTTCCTTCTCTCGCTCTCAGTTCTCCTTTTCCATGTGTCTCAGCAAGGCTTTTTTTCCTCCTGAGATAAGAGCTCTGTTCTCCTGTTCATCCTGGTGTCTCTTATCTGCACTGGTTCTGGTTTCATGAAGGTGGGTAAGGCCAGTTGTGCAGAGTGTGTTGGATGAGTTTGCACATGTACTTGCCAGAATATGAATCAGATATGCCTTGGCTGGTGTACTCTGGCACAGCATTTGCCCATTTTGCAACTTTATTGTGATGGTGGCTGTTGGTCACTCACACACCTCAGCCTTTTCTGCCCTCGCTCATATCCTCGCTCATGCCTGGCTGGCATGGTGTGCTGTTCTTCATCAACTGTGTTCTCCAGCCCTCAAAATGGGGTAAATATTTTTCACTTGAACCTCATTAAAAATGATAAACAAAGAAGGCATAAATATGGGGGCATTATAATTTTTTGTTACTTATTTTTTTCTCTGAGACTGAAGATGGCCTTATATAGAAAAATACCTATCATTTACTTAAGTAGCAATGTAGTAACTCCAGTTTGTTCATTTATGTAAGAAAAGATCTGATGTAAATGTAGTAATGTAGTTCAGGGGAAAAAAAAAACCTTCATTTGATTATTTTTTGGGAGGNCAGAACTACACCCCTAGGCAGCACAGAATCTGAAAAATATGAAAGCTAAAACTGAAGGCATCAGGGGTACTTTTGAGAGGGCTCTGTTCCATTGATTTTTCTCACACCCACGCACCATCAGCATAAAGGGAATGGTGACACAGAAGAAAACTCCACTCTTGTAAACTAAAGCTTGCATTTCTTCCAAGCAAGCCTCTATTCTTTGCAAACCTGGAGAATTATAAATGCATCAGAGACATAACTGATAATAATAACACAATGTTTGGTCTCTGATTATTTGTTGCAGTAGAACAATTACAAGAATCTCGAATTTTTCTATGGTGCCACTGAGATTTACTACACTTCACTGCAAAAAAAAAATGCAGAACAGCCTTGGTAAAATTTGAAAAAAAAACCAATTTTTTCTCTTTTTCTTATAGTCAGAGGAAGTATTTTTGATTGCCACCGAGAGACTGGTTTCATATAAGAGCTGTGAGATGAAAACCAAATTGTCTCAGTGCTCTTCACCTGGGTCCTGAAGCTTATAACATAAACCAGGCATGTTTCTGAGTCTCCAACAAAAGCTGAGCTCCAGTGTTTCCCATGGATTGCAAGTATTTTGCACTAGTGCTACTGTTATTTCTACACGAGAGATAAATTTATTGTGCTTTATGATGGATTTTTATGTACTAAATAACATAAAATACGGTTGTTATTTGACAGGGGTAGGCTATTGGAAAGTAATAAATGGAGTCAAACAGGGACACTTTCTTCCCTAAACACTTCCTTTGGATCGAAAACTGCGTGTTTTCATTCCAGTAATTGGAAGTTTCCAATGCAGATATACTGCTGTATCTGTAGGAGAGACTTGATCTCTGCACATAGTTCATTTTTGGCTAGTACTAGTAAAAATAATTACAATGTCAGTTCTGTACCTGAATTACTTGTGATAGATAGACTTCTGGATTAGGTAGTCTTCACTTGGAAATAATGAGAAATGTCAGGTTTTGGTTAAAAAATGAGCAATGAAATATCTCTGCAGGTTATTATCACTTTGAGGGATTGTGGTTCCTCTCCATTATTCCCTCCACTATTGTTGAATTGTCCAATTTAAGTGAATAACAGCACATTCTTTCTAGAAACTGTTGGTGGGAGCCAAGGAAATAAAATGTGTTAGAGGGATCTATTACATAAAGGATACCTACATATAATAGCCATTGGCAAAGTTGAGAGACAATAGGCAGGAATCAAATTCACCAAGAGAAGAAGGTTTTCTGCTTTGTTTTGCAAAAGTCTGAGCCACATATACTGAGCAACCCAGTCCTACTAGAAAATTCCTGCTTTTGTACCATCCCTGCCAATATTCTTAACAAAGCACTCTCGCAGGTTGGACGCCTTTTGCTTTCATTAAAACTCATAAAGCTGCTATTTGAATCTTTTGTAATCATGCATGAGCAGTTACAGAAAGCATTTAACATCATGCACTGTCACATTTGCAAAAAAGAGAGTTGTGTTGGAACTTTCCAGAATTCATAATTATCCATGTGCAAAATCAGCTTTAATTTCTACCCCTTTTCTAAAACAGTATTTTAAAACATGTCTTTCCAGACTGACTCGATAAAAGGCAGGGATAAATCAGAATTTTGCAAGTCTTTTCTCATCTGTTCTTATTGACTGGCTCCCTGGGAGAGAGATGGATGCAGCACACTTTTTTTTTTTTTTTTTCTTTTTTTTTTTTTTTTTTGTGTGTGTGTGCACTTTGCTACTGAAGAAAGGAAGTACTTGCTGAAACTGATATTTGTCTTTGACAGTCACTTTTTTAGTGAGAATAAATATGCTCAAATCAAATGTCATTTTTAGTTAGCAGTATGCAGGCTCTGGCCATATTAGAACTAGAGCTTTTTGTATTGATCAGCCTGCACGGGGAATATTTGTAAAAAGTCTTTGTTCTGGGTAGCCTATTCCTTCAAGATTTCTTGCCTTTTGGCATAGATCTGTTCCAGCATTCCAAGCATCTTTTCTGTGGGAAGAAAAATGTCAGATCCTGCAAAAACTGTCTGTTGGGAAAGTAGACCAAAGACTGTCCTACCTGCAGGGATCTGTGGGGCTCTTCTTCTGTCTCAGCAATATCTCAGACATTCCACCCCTCACCCCTGTGCAAGGTCTGTTTGGGTTGAATTACCCACATGACCCAGTGGAAACACAGAATTCACCGCTTTACAGGCTTCAACAGCTTTGGGCCAGTTCTGATTACATATTTGGATGAAGGGAAATAGGGAGATTTAAGACAGCAAACTCTCTTTTTAGTGATGTCTATTCTGTATGCTGTGGAACTTGTTTAAATACCTGGAGCAATTAATCACTTGCCAGGTTTTGTTGCTCAGGTTCCAGCTGCCATTGTGACACGTGAAGGCAGTATATTTCTAAATAAGGAACAACCTCCTTTCTCTCTTTTGTGTGTAAGACAGGCCAGACTGTCATGCTTAATTCATCTTTAATGAAAATATATTTATTTGTTCACATTTTGTAAGTGAATTTAGGTCTTGGTCTGTACACGGAGAAGAAAGGAAAACAGCTATTTTCTGGGCTAAGACCTTCTTGTGCTGTCTGCCAAGTTGTGTTATGAAGCTTTTATTTTTTTCTTATGGTGACATTTCAAAGCCTTGGTAGCAGGGATTGTAACAAAAAACATTCCAAGGGGTCTACATGCACAACAGTGATCGGTGTCACTATTGTATGGAATTCAATTTTCTCTCATCCAGTTGCATATTGCTGCAGTCTGTTCTGTATGTCTTCCTGATTCACATGAACAAATTTCAGAATAGCTGAACTATGCAGCCATGCTGAGATGAACAGGAAATACCATCCAGCAACTTAACATACTCTGCACTGTCTTTTTGTTGTTATGTCCTACAGGTATGCCTGCTGCTCTGTTAAATAGGCTTTCAGTCATTCCTAGTGCTTTTTCATTCCACTTTACTTAATGATCCATGTCAGCGAGTAGATCCCTGTTTAGAACAAAGCAAAATAAAATCGATTTTCCCAGTTGTATTAAATTTCTTTTACAACATTAAAGTTACCAATTTGGTCCTTGGCTGGAGCAGTAAAAGCTGTGCTGGTGCTTGGGTAGAAATGTTGCAGCTCAGACCCTCCAAGATGAAGCAAGGGTGCAGGTTATCAGATTCCTGTGCCTTTAGCCCTGCAAGAAAGAGGCCAGGAAATTTCCCCTAGTGTGCTTCCTCACGTGTCGCCCTGACTGGGGCAGAGGCAGTTCTTTGAACTGAAGAAAATTCTGCCCTTAAGACAGAAACAGGAATTGGATATGGGAAAGGCTTGTTAGATCACTCCATTTATTTCCCTGACAAAGCAAATCTATCCTCTGTCTTTCCCAGTGCTTCATCTGTCCTCTGAATTTCCCTGTGCTTCTGCTGTCTTGGGTTTTTTTTTTTTCCAAAGTGGAATGAACCAAGTATTTTATCTAGTCATTAATAAGAGAAACTTCATTCTCCCATGGCACTCCTGTCTTTCTTGCTGCAGAAAATATTATATTACTGGTTTACCCACGTTTCAGTGCATTGTACTCCCTAATGGTAGCCTTTTAGGCAACGACTACCTAATTTATATTAGATGAGCACTATCCATTTGTATGGTGCTCATCACTGTGCTGTCAAGCACCAAAGTGACAGCTTTCTTTTCCCTTTCTGTATGCACAGTGAGCTGGCGTGATTTATGACTGTCAGCTGTATTCTTACTACTTACACTCACGTGTGGAGATGTGTTCAGTTAAACAAGCTGCAGCATTTTACAGAACTTCCTGATTTTAGCCTGAACCAGCATTTTCAGATGTGAGATAAGACAGGCTTTTCTATAACCTCCTAGATTCCCAGGATTTTTTTTTTTTTTAAAAAAGCCAGCATTTTCAGATGTGAGATAAGACAGGCTTTTCTATAACCTCCTAGATTCCCAGGATTTTTTTTAAAAAAAGCCATTGAGGAACAGCAAGCCAGCCCATGTAAATGCAACTGGGCATTGTGGTTGCAGAGAAACCCAGCCTTTGCCTGGTGACAGCAGTTTTGCACCCACAACTGCTCCTCGGTCTTCTCTGCGTGAGATACCAGCAAGAGCAAAGCGCCTGTGAGCTGGAAAGGTCCTGTCCTGGAAGCCCCACAATCCAGGGTTTGTGGTGATGTAGTGTGGCTTTGCCTGCCTCCCTGTTTGCCTCATCCCAGATGGAGGCTGCTGAGCCAGGGCAGAGCTGATTGCTGCTGCATTTGTTCTTCTTTCGATTCTGCTCGTGATTAACAGGAACACCTCGGATTGCTAATGCTCTGCTTACTGCAGCCTAAATGTGTTTTCTTACTTCAGCTTTAATATCCTCACTGTTTAAAACCATCCCAAATCAGCACAGGAGAATCTTCCAACCTACAGAGGTTTGTTGGCATAATGTTTTTTGTCAATATGCAGACTCCTTTGGCTCACTAAGTATATCACACATAAAAATGTCATGTCTGATTCCCTGCAAAATATCTGTTTTCTGTGAGAAGTTAATTACTAATTTCAAACCAGCTGGAATGACTCCTAATGATGGCCTTCTCCTAATTTTTGACAAGTGATGGCTTGATTGGGACTAAGTTTACATAGCTTCAAATGTGAAATCTGGTTGCAATACCTTTTCATTTGTTCAATTCCTCCAAAGACAGTGCCAGAGACCAGTTTATTTTTTGGACCTTTAACCACACAGAAATCACAAAGCCAGAGAAACGTGAAAAGAGGTATTTTGAAAACACTCAGTCTGCATCTGAAGCAGCAGGACTGTGTAACAATAACCCTCACAGCTACCATGCAAGCAAAAGCAGGGCAAGACAAGTGGGCCTGGCGTGGGGCAGGCCTGAAGCAGGCAGTAGGCAGGAGTGACACTGATGGGAAGCTGAGATTGCCTATGTTAGCTAAGCCAAGCTTTCGAGGTGTTCTTTTCTGTTGTGGCTGCTGTTAAGGTGACTGAGCAAGGGAAAAAGGTCACTTTCCTTGCCCCAGATAATAGATGCATGGCTGGCTGCATGAATTTGGGATTGTTTCACCCCAGTGGGCACGCTTACACCTCCCCACGCTCCCCAGGTCAGCAAAGACCAAGCAGGGATTTATTCTGCCTCGTTCAGCGTATCCCTGCGGTGCCCTCACCTCATGCCCCTGTGGCTGCACTTCTCAGGAGCTGCTGACGGGCTGCAGACTCCATCCTTCCTTAAGTGCAGGCACGTGGAGCTGAGCCTGCATCCCTCCTCCCCTCGCTGCTCTTGGGGAGATTAGTGCTGCAGCCTCGTTCTTGCAGTTGCACCACGGCTCACTTCAGCACCACTGCTGTACACTGAAGCATTTTACAGACTTGTTCATTTTCAGCAGCAGGAGATGTTTTCTGGCTTAAAGGATGATTTCAGATGTTTCAGTTATTTTCTGGGCATACCAGATATTTCTAGCCATTCACCCATGAAGCCATCAGTTAGACTATTATTTCTTTGTCTTGCCTTCAGCCTCTTGATGGAAGGGTTGCATTTTATTTCGTCTTTATTTTCCTTATTTTTCGTTTTGCACATGACCTTAATACTTGATTAAATTAAACATCCTTTGTCTTGCCAAGTTTTTTCAAACTCAACAGGATTAGGCCTTTAGTGAGTTATTACAGAAGCAAAGCCTTTACCTCGGAGTAAGTGATTTCCTGCCGTTCTGTGTTTTCCTGCCAGAAGCAATGAAAAAAGCCACAAGAGACAGGAATAATGCAGTCATATTTAGTGAGCGTCAAACGTAGAGCCTGTGTTATTTACACTCTATCTTATTAAACTGAACTGAATGTTTGCTTGACATCTACCTTTGTGTACCAGGCTTTATTCTGATGGCAGAAAGCAAATAGAAAAGCCCTGGAAATTCAGAGAACAGAGATTTACAAATTGGTTTGACTTAGGCTCTAGTGCTAGTCCAGATCCTGCTTTTCTTCTCTAAAACTTTGGTGGTGGCTTTGCATTGAGCTCTCCACAACACTTACTTTGGTTTGAGTGAGAAAGACTTAAATTAGTACAAACTTCTGCTCTTCACCATCCCAAAAGTGTAGCTCCCCTTGGATTCAAAACATGTGCTCTTTCTCCTCGTGTGATCTCCATAGCTGGGTTTTCCAATGTCTGCCAGTGTCATTTCTTCTTGAACTTTCCCAGCAGCTCATTTTTCTCTTCCACCTTCAGGAATGTCCCTGCCTCCACCACTTCCCCCAGCAAGATTGCTTACCTGTAAATTAGAGGTGATGAAGTACGTCTTGCTAAGATTGGTCCTTCCTCCTCTGCTTTGCTATCTCAGCCTGCCACCCAGCTGCCATTCCTCAAGCAGATTTCTGATGGCCACTGCTCCAAGTGCTCTCCCAGACTGCAGGAGAAGCAGCCAGAGCCCAAAGGATCAGGGAAGCAGAGCGCATTTCATGCCTCACAGCATTATAGGGGCACATTTACAGTCATTTCAAGTAATTTGAAAAGGAATCAGGGAAGAAGAGCAGCAAAGAAGGCCCAGAGATGTCAAAGAAAACTGTATGTTTACCCTTCTAACTCAAACCATAAGGTGAGATGTTTAACATATTAGGTTATATTTAAATCAAAAGTTCATTGTAAAATCTTTTAGTGAATGATGCCACTGGGGAAGCATGTGCTTAATGTGGAATTCAGATTGTTAACAAATTTTTCCAATTTCACTGATTTTCCTTTCATTTCAAAGGCTTGTTGTCTATCATTTCAGTGAGTGTATACATAATGCTTGAAATTCTGACATATCCTCATGCATTTGACCAATGAAGATATATTGTCTTCCCCATCTACAAACACAGCTGTTGGCTGCCAACTAGGAGGGCTCTGTCATAGATAAATTGGCAGATTTCCCTCCCATTTTGTCCTGTATGGAGGTCTCCACTGAGAAAATCACCTCTAAATCAAAACTGACCACTCTCCCTGTTGACTGCAGATGGAGACCACATCAGCTTTGCATCTCCCTGGTGGCCCTAGGAGCGAGATTTTCCAAGAGCTCTGCATGTCCCTTTGCTCTGCATCTGCATTGCAGTCCCTTCATTCGTGGGACACTGCAGATCCCTGCAGCCCCTGCAGGATGGGCAGCAGTGGGTCTCCATCCCGCAGGATGGGAGCAGCAGGTCTAAGCAGGCTTTCCCACCGGTGAGGGAGCCACCAGAGGGAGCTTTTTGGACCAGACCCTTTTTGGTGCCTCTCCTGCACTGGCAGGGTATTCCCACATGGTAAGCCAGGACCAGTTCACTCCTGGTCACCTGCTATTAAACTGCTCTTTCCTTCTTCCCTTGTCTGCAAATGGCAGATGTGCCTGGTCCCTGTCACCCTCGGGACACCTTTATGATTTTGGAGAAGTGGGACAGGGAGAAGGAAGCAGCAGATCCTACGTTTCTTGGGCTGTTTCTCCTGGTTTCATCAGCCTCATGACTGCTCACGTGTCTCTACCCTGCTGCCTTCCCACTCACAGTGGTTTGATATTTCCTCCTCTGGCCCAAGGGGTTTCTCTTTGTAATTCACTCTTCACCTCAAACCTCGTGAAGGATAGACAGCATGCCTCTGAGCTGGGTCTGAATGGTGCACAAGCCTTTGAATCTCTAACAAGCAGCTGGCTGCAGCTCTGAATATGATCTAATAGGGAGCAACATGCCCAGCAAACTCCTGCCACGTTCACTTGGAGCAGGAGAGATTTGTACGTACACGCTCTTGCTGAAAGACTGTATTATGCAGAGCATGCAAAGTATCGACTGCTATCCATTTTTAGAGCCATTGTTAAACAGAAAATTAGCATTGCCGAAGAGACAGTGGGAGATTTTTCCTTCTCCCCTCCCCTCCCTCCCCTGGTACAGTGTCTTTATTCTGTTTTCTCTAGTTCCCTTTGTCTTACTGGCATACTGGTCTGCTAACCACCCTTTGTTTCATTTATATTGAAATCAGCTGGCAGAAGACAAAGTTCACAGTGTATATTTAGAGCCCATGTTTTTGAGACCCTTAATTATTATTTTCCTCCATCTTTCCTGGGAAGCCGCTAGTGATTTGTTTTCAGGTTCATTTCATGAGTGTTTACTGTCACTTACTCTGAACTCTGGTCTTTTCCTTTCTCTGCCTGTCCCTCAAAATGTTGACCACATGCTGGCTCTGCTTTGCATTTCTGTATCTGAGTTTGTATTTTAATATTCATTAGGTATTTGTACTGACAGCCCATCAATACGTTAAATTAGTATATATGCAGCTAACAAGTATGGTACATGCTTAACTGACTTATAACAACATTAAAACAGACAGACACAACAGATTGCCTCAGCAGGGTTTAATAAACTGTACTTATCCACAGTCCCTCTGAAAAACAGGCACACAACTGCAATATGCAGTGCTCCATGGAATAATGAGATAAACAGCAAACACGCTAAGCTAAACATGTTTTGTTCCTCTGATGAGAAAATTAAACTTTCTTCCCTCATAGAAAGCTACTTCTGTGGCTTCTATTCTTTTAAACAACCATGCTTTCAGCTATCAAGTACCGTACATTTTAATTCCAGAAAATACTTAATGAGCATCAAATAATACTGGAGATGATAAAAGGCATGCACAGTTATGCATTACTGTATTCATTCTCATGCAATGCTTTGAAGGTATTGAGAGCTCTGCAAGCAATTAGTATCATCATTAGAATATCAAATTTTTCTGCTAATTAATGTGATTAAAATGGAAGCTTTTTTGGATAAGAGTTTTTTTCTACACAAGCAAGAAAGCTGCTCTTCTAAAACAGAAGAAAGCAGGCAGAAAATTGTCAGGTAATAGGAGAAGAGTTTCTCAGGGTGTTCCTTTGCAAATGCGACTGTCTCCCAGCCAGAAATTTCCAGAAGAAATCTCCTGCCTTGCCTCTTGGAGAGAGAACAGACCGCACATTTCATTATGTGCATCAGAGTTGTCTTTTTAATCTTTTTAATATGAAATTGAATTGAAATTTCATATTAAATGTGTAATAGATTTTAGTTCTATACTGTGTCTCAAAAACTGTGATTAAAACCACACAAAAGTACTATAATAGACAACAGACACTTAAAAAAATACATGAGTGGAAGGGAGTTTTAAATGCAGTATTTATCGAATATTTTTCAGCTTTGCCCTGAAGCATGTGCTTGTGTAATTAACTTTTCTGATGTGAATCATTTTTTAACACCAGCAGAGTTACTAAAGCAGCCTCTTCTCCAGCATTAGGGCATTAGAACTGCTCACGCTCCCATCAGTTACCCCACAATGGTCCCTCTCCAAGCACTTTGTTTCCATCAGGCTCAGGACCTGAGCATGAGCACAATCCCTGTCCTGACGAGACGCGCCTGGGAAGGGCTTTGCAAAATGCAGGGAGCTTGTGACAATCCCTAAGCAGCACTGCCCTTCACGTGGCCTTTGATGGCCCGTCAGTCAGCTGCAGCCCCCGAGGAGCTCAGAGCAAACAGGCAGGACAGTGCAGTGCCAGGAGGGAAGCCAGGTTAGTGTACTCACACAGGCGAGAATAAACACGGGGAGCTTTCCAGTGTGGTCCAAGTAACAACAGTCTCTAGGCAGCGAGGCACCTAGGCACTAGAGCTGCCAGCGTCCTCCATGAGGGCTTGGGGAGTTTCCCCTGGAGTTGGGAAAATCCCTAGCAACAGATGTAAGCATGCTTTTTAAAATAATATTTTCTTTTAATTGTTTTTGTTGTTTCCATGTGATTTTGCTGTATCTATTCGTGGTAGAGAGTTCTTGGCTTGTTCATAGTTTAAAATATTCAAACTATTTAAACTTTTTTCTCTCTATTAATGAATAATATAAAGCATATGGGAAACTGGCACTGGATGCAGCAGCAGTACCTCAGCAATGTCAGGTGACTCTTTAACATCAGATTCTGCTCATTTTCATAAGGAGGGAAAAATCAGCAGTACTTGAGCTGTTCTTGCATAGGTAATGCCATTGTGATCCATTTGAGGCATCTTCTCTGATAGAGACAGTGAAAAGCTGCCTCTTAGAAATCACAGGTAATTTCTTATGGCATGACCAGACTTTCTATTCCTTGCATTTACATTTATTTACGCTTTTTTGAAAGGAGATGAGAAGAGACCCTGACTGTCAACTTTCTCCTCAGATTTGTTTCTTTGGGGCCTCCTCCCAGCCCTGCACCCTCTCTCACTGTCAAGCCACATCCAGTCTTGCTGACACCCAAATCTAGAGCTATGGAGGTGAGACACTTCCAATGGGATGGGGGTTCCCAAGAGAAAATTATTATCTTATTAGAGATACCTCTGCTTTTTTACTGATAAAGATATTTCCACCCAAGAACATAAAGGTAACTTGGGTGGTCTACAATTACCATTGCTTTTGTGAACCTTTAAGAGCATTACAGTTTTTTCTCCCTGTGGTTTTTATTTCCTGTGGGTAGTCTGCAAGTTAATAGGCACGTAGCACCTAAGAGTCCAAGCTTTGGGCCAAGCAGAAATTTTCTTTCTCATAAACTGTCTCTTACAGACCAACCTCCATAAAAGATGTACAGGTCTGGGAGTGCTGGGGATTTTAGTTCTAATCATTAGAAGATGGGTTTCATTTCTGATGTGGCATTAAAAATTACCCCAGAAGATAAAAGTGATTAAGAGATGGCTGTTTATTTATCTTATTATCATTTACCAGTGCTAGGATGTAAAGCTCAATGTGAAAACTTGGAACTGGAATATGTAAATGGGGAAACTGCTCCAGAACTGGAAGTCTGAGAGCTGAACAAAGCCAAGGTATATTGCAGATATCTCTGATTCAGGCTTTCTCCACAAGTTTGCACTGAAATGCCAAGTGGCCTCAAACTTTTATCGTTACGGGGTGATAGCTCCAGGAATAATGTTATATCACAGAGCTGCCAAAACATGCCTTACTCCCTTTTATTAAGTACTTTGCCAATAACCACGCAGTAGTTTGGTACCTGCCCCATCTCAGCTATTGTGAGAGCAAATTCATAGGAAATGCCTTCGGGACCACCCATTTGTTGCCACACATTGCCAGGGGTCCCTCTGAGCCAGCAGGGGGAACACACTGTGGCTTTTCACACTTCTTCATTTTCCCCATTTTCCTCTGCAGCAGTTCAGAGGGAGCAAATGAGCTGAGCAGGGCTCCCTTGAGCTGTGCCTGGCTCCACTGCAATTTTTCTGGTCTGGAAAGGTCTAAAACCTTCTCTAAAGATGGGAAATGCCCATTCCTCATTTCCCAACTGGAAGATGATGACAAACAGTAATGAAGTTTGTGTGTTGGAGGAGGCAGTGTGGGCACACATTTCCCTTTTCAGGGTGTGGAAGTTTTCCCCATGGGTGCTGTGTCCAGGTTAGCACACTGCTATAGAAATGTCCTGTTCCAGAGGGGAAGTTTTCACTTGCAGTTTTTTAGCCAGCCCCTTGAACTGATTTTTTTAAATTGCTGATTGTCATAAAACTTATGATTTATCATTTAAAAAAAATCTTTTTTTTTTAACAACCCCAAACCTATGTTCTTGTTTTATTTCAATCTGCAGAATCAGAGCTGCTTTTGCTTGCATTGCTTCTAGTATTGGTTTAAAAAACTAAAAGTATCAGAAACGTGGGTTTACTATCCTCATTGATTTCCTTTCAATAGCTTTGGTGCTGGCCTTTCTGTCATATGCATACAGTGTATTTCACTCATGCTGTTTTTCTGCAGAGCTTTAATGCATGATTTGGGAGGAAGAACCATATCATGCTCCTTAAGCAAATGTGGCTTTAGGGCTGCCGTGCGTTCCTCCCGTGAGCTGTAATCACCCAGACTGTGTCACAAAGCCTGTCTGATTGGGACTGGAGGGCTCAGTAATGAATCTTGAATTTTCTTTATCTTTGAATGAGTCCAGATGTTTTGTTAGATACCAGTTCTGTTCTCCCTCCTTTCCCTTTTTTTTTTTAATCTTCTTTTTTTAATGTCAGAATGAATTGATCCCAGGCTGCTCCTCTGTACTCTGACACTCTGGAATATGGAAGTGTCACTGTAAAATGAACCATAGCAAATTGTTAATAAGCTACCTTCAGAGAGAGTTATCGTTTTTGACATTTAGTTATAGATTTATCCCTTGTGGAGGAAGCCTCGTTCATTTCATGCATGCCAACCATGGTGGGGAAAAGGCATTATTAAGTATTTTTCATACTTTGGTCTATTGAACAGCCACATCACATGCAGTGCCAGGCTTGAGCAGGAAATGGAAGGAAGGACAGAAGAAATGTCAACACTGTGTGAAACCTATGGGCCAAAATCCTTTCAAAGGGTAGTTTTAGGGTGCCTGTCCCACCATACTGGTTTGGTATCAGTGCTGCATATTGAGAAGGAGTCTGTCGGTTATCAGGGATAATTGATTCATTTTAGAGCATGTCTCTGCACTGAATTCCATGAACCCATCCCTAATAGCAGCTATTTCTGCTGATAACAAATAATAACTGCTACACACGGGTTTTTTAATGTTTTCGTGTTATGTATTTCAATATAATGTCGAGATACTAAAATTCTGCTTATAAACCCCCAATATTTTGGTAACTGAGATAAATGCCTGGAAACAATACCACCGTGTTCACCAATTCTGTTTTTAAAGTGATACTGGGCACAGCAATTTGAAATTGATGCTTTGGACCTGAACAAAAAAACCCCAAAAAACCCTACTTATTATTTTGTTCCCTTTGATACCTCTAATACTAAATATGTCATTGTAAGTAAAACCCATCTGAAAAGGGAAAGAGCTGCTCGTTGTCCAAGGAGCATGACTGGAAAAACATGTGACTATTCTCTCCCAGTAAGAAGCTTACAAATATGTTCAGAAGGTGCACTGCTCAGTCTAATGTTAGCTGTGCTCACTTTTTGTTCTTAGCAGTGAGCAAATCTCACTTAGAAAATTGCAAAATCTCTCTTCCAACTTATGATTAAAGGAATGGCAGTGACTTCAGATAATGATATTTTTTTGATATCAACCCTCTCTCTTCTCCAAAGATATGCTTTACTCTTGTTTTTCAAAATCAGGTGTAGCAGGGTATTTGCAGAAGTTTCACTGAGGCTTATATAAAGCAATGCACAGGTAAGATAAAATAATAACCCTGCAAAATGAGGGAGAAATCCAAAACACACCAAAGTCAATTATTCCTTCACAGGAATTTAGCAGACATTGGCTTAGTCCCCCATGACCTATAGCTTCTTTGCTGGTATTTTTTTCCTCCTTAAGAGAAAATCAAAGGTGTCCTTGAAAATAAAGGGAGTGCAATGTTCTTGCCTGCTGAGGGCTGACCTCCCTTTTCAGCTCTGGTTTCCCAAAGGAAAACTACCACCAGTGCAATTCTAGGTCTTGACACCCACGTAGGCACAGTGGACAACATCATGACATGCAGAGAGACTGATTTTGGAATGCAGTCAGATCCCTATGTATCCATCCAACACCTCCTGTGTTTTTCCTGAAGGTACCTGCCCTGCAGGAGCAAGCCTGGTGCCAAACACCTGCCAGGAATGGCCTCAGCAGCATCAGACTTTGAAAATCTAACTATAAAAGTTAAGTAGAGCTGTTACTCGTCTCCCCAGATAAAGTTAATGTGCCGAAATACAAGGCTGAGTTGAATTTTAAAAAAGGAAAAAACCTCCTAATTGCATAATTAGACTTGCAGGAGATAAAAGGGCAATGCCAAGCCAAGCATAGCTAAGTTTAAAAAAAAATATGAAGTGCTTATCTACCTGAGACATAAGATTGAAGGATCAGTGTGTTGCAGGGAAATACAAGTTTATTAGTATTAATAAAGACATAAATATTAATGTCATTGGGTTGGGAAAAAATAAAGTACTGTCACCATCAGACCATGCTGCTTTCTAGGTTCTGTTGGCACCCTGGCATTAATTCCTCATTTTTTCCTATGAGTTAATTTTAGAAATTCTGTGTGACAATTTAGAGTAGTTATAGCAATTTTCAGATAGATACTAATTCTACTGACCTTTTGGGAAATTCCATCAATTTCAACTAAAATCAGTTGCTAGGTATTTATCAACTTGAGCCACAGCAGCTTCTCACCAGACATGATCCTGATCGCTGCTTGTGTGTATTTATCATACTCTAAATGAGGTGATTAAATAAACAGAGATGCACTTAAGATAGTGCTTGTCCTACATCTCACAGGAGTGTAGGTTAGAGCAAAATTCATTAGTTTAAGGGAAAGAGTTCTGCCAAGCTCCAGTGTACATTGAGGATGGATACTGAAGCTGTCTGGGGCCTGGACACATCAGGAAAAGCCTCAGCAGAGATTTAGGGCTGGATTCTTTGAAGAGGTTAAAAAATCCATTTAAAAAATCTGTTAATCTGAGTATCTATTTAATGCTACAGCAGTAGTGTTACATTGGGGTTGCACTTCACCTGGGGATGAGGATATGTAAGTATGCATATGCATTTTGGCCCAAGAAAAATATGTATGTTTTGCACAAAATAGGGGTTTGGATTTTAGTTAAGGCTGCTTCCTTGTTGTGTCTAGAATTCTTAAGGGTGTGTTTGTCAAACCGTGCAGATCTTCCACCCCTCTTTTACAAGGTCAGCTTCTTATCCTACCCTGCCTTTGCTATACAAGCAGCCAGTAACCAGATCTTCTGAGTCCCCAGTGGTGTCCTGAGCAGCTTGAATGACTTGGGAAAAGGTGCTGGTTCTCCACAGGTTTCTCTGGAGGTGATGGGTGGCAGTGCAGGGTGTGTGTCTGTGTGTTCAGGCCGCTTGCTATGTGTTAGAAAAGTAAGAGTGCTCAGCTCCAGGGCACTCAGTCAAAATACCAAGTGGTGATTTTGGGCTCTGAAGGGAAGGAGGGGAAGGAGGAAGAGAGGTCAGGCAGTCCTTCCTTCTGGGGACTTCCATTCTTGCTGTCTCATTCACCTCTTGTTGAAAAAAACATTCAGGTGTTAAAGTCATCTTTTACAAATTCAGGGCCAGAGAGCCCGGAGTCTGGGGATTCCAGTAATGCAAAGAAAACCCAGGCTTCTCAAACGAAGAAAACCCAGCTTTTCAACTGATGGTTAATAATTGTGTTTTATTTCAAAACTATAACAAAAACCCGAAATGCTTTATCCAAGGCATTTGTTAAAGAAGCTGTGTGTTTCCAGCTATGGAAATTGGATGCTCACTGAAGTTGCTTTCCCTACCAGCCTGTGCAGAGTGATGTCTTTCTCTCCCTCCTTAAAAGGCCTAATTATGCCATAGGCAGCCACCTTGTTCTGTTCAGTCTTGTATTCTGCCACATTACCATTAGAAGCAGAAAGAACTAATTAAATAAGTATACTAAATGACTGTTTTCTCATTCATTTATTCTCAGTCCAACCTCATTGTGTATTCTCTTTTAGTCAGATAGATAAAGGAAGGCAGGCCCTTTTTTTTGCATTGGTTCTCAGGGGTTTAGGCTGCCATTAAGACTACTGAAGTTATATATAGGTTATTTTTCAATTCCTTCTACATTCTCAGATTGAAATTCGTTCCCTTGATATATGCTGTCTTCTGCATAAAGGCATCAGAGAAAGCCAAAATGTAATCCTGCTTAGCTCCTACTTCGTTTCAACACATCAAAATTTCAGGTGTAAAAGAACACTGAAATACTTTATTAAAGGCATAGTGGTCAACCCAGCCTCAGCAGCCTGTCCCTGGTGCTGGTCATGCTTGCAGTTGACCAAGTATATTAAAACCCAATGGCTGATGCTTTGTGGATTTGTGCTGCTTTTCTGTGGGAAGAAAAGGAGTTGTAGACAACAGCAGACATCCTGCCTCCTGATTCTCTCCTTAGCCCAGGGAGGGAGAATGAACGTCAGCCTGTGAAAGGAAAGAGCCTTTGGCAAGGAGAAGGCTTCCATGAGCTCTCCCATGGGCATTCCCGTTCTGCCTCGTGTCTGAGCAAAGGGCAGCTCATATTATTTTAAGCCTCCCTTGGGATGTCAGGAGCAGAAGGTAGATGATACCCATCAAGACATTAGGACCCAGGGCTCCATGTTCTGTCTAAAACACAGTTCTGAAAACTATATAATTTATCAGGCAGATGTAATTCCATCAAGGGGTTCTGGCGATGGTGCAAACCACATCATCCAATTATAGCCTGGAAATTCAGTTACTGTGCCTGCAGGAGCAAATACTGCCCTTATATCCTATAGTGTGAATCTGCAAATCTTGTTTGGGGGGAAGCAGTGCTGCCCTCCTCCCCCTTAGTGCTGTTTCAGGTGTATTTGTGGATTGCATTTTGGTGGAATACAGGCCATATTAAAAATGCTACTGGTTTATGCCACAAAAGGGTAAGGTGAATGGAGTGCAATTTTTCCCTCGTGAGCTCTTCACTAAAATTTCATTGTCATGGGTTTAGTGCTCAGTTCAGAGCAATTCAAGCAACACAGCCAGAAAAGCAAAAGGGTTAATTAGGTACAATATGCTGGCTTTAGTACAAAATACACAGAGCTTGACTAGTTTAAGTAAGCATTTGTGTTTGATTTGAGTCTGCATGTCCTAATAGAGAGACTGTGTTGTAGTAGAAAAGATGATAAAGATTGAATTTGTCTTTTTTAATAGAAATGAGAAGTGTGGAATTATCCTAAGAGTATCCCACCCTCTCTGTGGGTGAGAATAGAGTTTGTTTTAGATTTGTTTTATAGTGTAGTGTGAAGGGTTTTGCTGGATTTGCTGTTAATATACTATTCCAAAGGAAATATTAATGCTCTAAGGAAGAAGTTCTAAATCTTTAATATGCAAAAACAACTCCCAAAGTACTCATTTGGCATTACACAAGAGTCATACTTAATCTCTAAAGCGTATGGCATTTTGTTAAGATTGCACATATTGACAAATGCTATCAAACCTGTAAAATATGAATTTATATTGTAAGCAATATACTTTTATATCATTGAAATAATCAACATCTGTCTGCATAGTCTGAGAAAATGCTGTGTCTGGCTTTTTAATAGTAAAATTCCTTTGCTTTGGTCATAAACCTGTCAGTCCCGATAGCTGAACTGGATGCAGTTTAACTGAGCTTTATAATATCTGCATCTTCCTGTGAGCTGTCTCCACTCTGCTCAGGGCATTGGCGGTCCTTTAGTATTTGCCTTAAGTCCAGAAGACAGTCTAGAGGTCAAAACCAAGTTTTCCCCTTATCTTGGAAGATGGATGCTGTTCAGAAACCCCTACCATTCTGATTTTTATGGATACCCCAGAGTGCTTCCAGATGTATGCCCTTGCAGGAAAAGAACAATAACAGCCTGGTTGCCATCTGTGGTGCTAAACCACAGCACAACACTTGGCCCATCAGGCCCCACACAACTTTCTTACCTTGCCACTACCTTTAGCTGCATGAGAGAAATAAAATGGATGGGCTTCAGTTATAATTGGCTTGCGTGTAGCTTTTTTAGATGTCAGACTTTGCACTCCCCTACTGAGCTTTTACAGTTGTGTGTTGAGTTTGTAGGAGAAAATAGTAACTTTTTTTCCCTGAACTTCTGCGTGTTTCAATTGAAAATATCTGAGCGAGGCAATGAAGGTTTGGTGTCAGCTGAGAATGTAGAAAACATAGAAATGTTCCTGGTTGAAGTAATTTTAGAACTTTACAGGACTCCAAATCCAGTTTAAGGGGCAGAGAGACTGCTGCTTTTGGAAAGCTGTCTTGGGTGCTAAATGCCCTGTTAAAATACAAAGCTCCTCCCAAACAAAAGATTTAATAAAAGATTATTTTTCTTTTATGGCATTTTTTACAACCACTGCAGTGTATGGCACCCTCAGTGGTTTTACAGCCCCCTTGTCATTGCCTTGAGTTTACTGGCCATGGTGATATTTATGGACAATGCAGACATTGTGCTCTGAACAGAGTCTGCTCACCAGCATCAAAGATGATTCACAGGAACCATTTTTTTTATGTGATGAGATTTTATAGTAAAACAGGACTTATACTGTTCATTAGTCACAGTTTTTCACACTCTGAGCCATTCCCGTAAGCCTTCTTTATGTCACTAAAACTTTATTCAGGATGATTTTTGCTTGTTGATGTTTCAGCTGTCCTGGTATTTTGAAATAGAGATTTTGGTTCATTTGGTTCATTTTACCCTTTTACAAGGGTGTTATCTCTCCGTAGCAGATGTACTTCTCCCACCCCATCCTCCCATGGAAAAGTCTGCTCTGAAGATCTAAGATTAGGATGTGGGGAAAGGGAAGAAGACAAACGAGTTTTATGTTGTAAAGCAAATAATTTAATAAACATCAGCATGGAGCGTAGCTGCTCTTCCTGTGCTGTGTCAGACGGTCTGCCCACTCAGCTGGAGTTGGCAGGATGGGTGGAAAGAAGTGTGCAGGAAGAGAGGAGAGCTGTCACACCAGGGGATACATCCCAAAGGACAGAAAGGAAGAGGGCTCCTTTCTCTAAGTGCTGCAGTCCCATGCTCAGCATCTTACTCCTTGAAATTATGCCCTGGTTAGCTTGGCCACTTCCCTCTTCCTTGGCTTCTCTCTGCCTTTCCCCTCCTTAGCAGCCTGCATTGGTGATGGGGTACAATTTCAGGAACAAAAGTGGAAGCAGCTTGCAAGAAAAGATTAAATCCTTTTTTCCTTTAGTGTTTCTGGTGCAGGAATGGAAAATTCCACTTAGGCCCTGCCACATCCAGGCCTTTCCTCACCTATTAGGCTTGTTTTTAGTCTCGTTGCCCTGTGGAGAGTGTAATGACTTCTTGCATGAGATTGCAGGAAATTCCACAGGTCAGGACCAACTCCACTTCTGCTTGTTTTAGTTCTGTGTATTGTTACTGCTTGTGGCCTGTATGGAAAAACCCACTGTGTGTCAGAAACCAGGTTTTCTCCAAAAACACTTCAGATGTTGTTTAACTTCACTTTTGCACTGATAAAATGGTGGAAACTCTCTCCATCCTTCCTTCCCGCATCAAGCATCCCTCTGTCTTTGTCAAAACCCAATCACAAGTGAAGATGTCCCCCACAGAAGGTCTCTTTGTAACAATAGCAACTCCATCAGCAGCTCATGGTCACATTGCAGAGCTGCTTGTTGGGAAGGATGAGTTTTCTTGCTCACAGGGGGCACCTGCAAGTGTATTTTCCTTCTCCGTAATGAAAGCAGGACAAAAGTACATTCAAGGTTCACGATTGCTGTTTCTTGGACATGTGATGACTTTAAAAAACAGACAGACTGGAAGAATGGTCAGAATAACGTGAATGAGTGGGGAAATGCAATTTCCAAACACAGCAGTTACATTGCAAAAGCAGCTGATGATTCATGAGCATTAGCAAAGAGTTTTGACCATCTTTTCAAATTACATTAATATTGTTATTGCTCCTGCAGTGGCTGAGAACCTTTTATTGCATTCATTACCCTTTTAAAAAATAATACTAAGGTTGTTTTGCAGAATAGTAACCATGTGTATCACAGCTGTGGTTCTGACAATAAATAGTTCAGTGAGATGCATTGGCTTATTCCAGCGTTGACTGCTGTGTATTAGCTCTCTGAAAATTAACTATAAAATGACACCCATGGGTCCAGAGTTCATAGTTCTTAAAATTTTCAAATCAGTGGCACTCACGTTTCAAACAGGTCTGTTTCTTTGCTTCCCTAGCTGCCAGCTGCTGCAGCTCAGTGCTGACTTAGCATCACAATTAATGAACTTTCTCCAAACTGCACCTTGCCTTGAGTGACCCAGTGCACTCTCCTTCTCTTTTGGCATTACTGGGGCCCTGCTTTCAGGTTGCTACAAGCCACCTTCATCTAAACAACTGTGTGTGTAAAGATTATTTCTCAAAATATTCTTGGTCCACTCTGCAGCGGATTAAAGGGCATGGAAGAAATGAGACCTTTGTAGCCATTGTGGCTCCATTTTGCAGTTTGCCTTAAACCAAAATTTGCCCTCATAAAAATTGTTGAGAGGATTTCAGGAAGGAAAATAAGAAAAGACAAAAAAGCTGGGATGGTGACATAAACTTCTTTTTCACTCAGAAACTGGGGCAAGAAAGGAATGATAAATATTTACATAAAAATTTGAATAACTTTTTTTTCTATTCAAAATTAATTCCAAACATAGTTGTTTTTTATTTCACCTTAAAAACCCAAAGTCCTTTGGTGCTTAAATCAGTAAGAAACCATTCTGCTCTAGGCCAGATTAAATATTTTGTTAGAAATTAAATTATCTTTTTCTATTACAAACAGGCCCTAAAATTAATTATTTGTAGAGTCCTGAGGAGAAATAATGGAAATTGAATACACAAGTTTGATGCTATGGTGCAGGAAAAAAAAAGGACTTTTTGTTTCTGTATGCAACACTGGAGGTATTTTTATTGGTCATTAATGCTAAATTCATTTCTGCTACAGATATATCAGATATATCATAAAAATTCAGAGCTACATAAGCAGTCTGGAATCTGAGAAACATGATTATCATGAACAATGCTGGAAGCTCAAGCTATTCAGCTTATCAAAATGAGAGAGAAATGAGTGAGCTTAGGTTATTCTAGAACAGAAAGCAAGCAAGTAATTTATGTCAGCTTTATACAGGCCTAATTTTAGTTTCCATGGCTTGAAACCAGATTTCTAGAATGGAGTGTTAGGTTTTGCAGCATCCCTTAGACAAAAGTTTCTTGCAGAAACACTTTCCATAATGATATTTATGGATCAAGACAGGAGAGTAGATATAGCCCATGTGGTTGTTCATTGTATCTGAATGAGGACATAGGAACTCTGAAAGGAATTTGGTTTTTGTAGTGGAAATGCATTTTTCCCTGGCAGCACAAAATAAAAGACCGATTTGTTGCTTTACATTATTTTGTATCCACTTCAAGGTTGCAAATCAGGCTCTCCGTGTGAGGGTGGCTGTTCCCTGGCAAAAGAACTGAATCTGTATTGGTTGGTTATTACCTCTGAATCCTTAACAAGGAGACAGCTCTTCTATGGATGGTAATGCTCAAAAATATTACCACTATCCCCGGAAAAAAAAGTTACAAAGAAGCCATGGCTGGAAGTGCATGAAGAAAAACGGAATTGCAAGTATGAACAACTCTATTTGAATGAAAAAAGAAATTACAAGTCTGAGCATTCTCTTTGAAGTGATGTTCTACAGCCACCCTGATGAATACGGTATTGCATTAAAATTATCAAAAATTCAGCCAAACTCCCTTCTTGCCAATGGGCAATTATATAAGCTGGATGCTGAGAATACAATTGGTATATTTGTACGTTTTTGTGTTTATTTTACCATTACAAGACTTAACTTTCAAGTATTTTTTAAAAGTTCATCTTGCATAGCTCAAATTTGGACCCCCATTTGAGTGTAATTTTTCTGCATAAAGTAGATCAGCTACTGGCAGCACTTGAATTGATGGTGGTTTGTGTATTTGGACCACGAGCAGTAAATCCTGTCTTCATTATCACAGTTGACACTCTGCATTGTGTAGGATCACAATATTTAGAGTTTCTTGATATTTGCATGGAATAGTTAGACTTGCTGTTTATTTTGCACCACATTCATATATGGTTTTCATTAAAAAAAAAACTTGAACAGATGTTGAGCAGGTTATTTAATAGGGGGTTTTTATGCAGATAAATTAAGAGAATTGCAACTAGTTTCCCAAGTGGTGCTTAAGATAATAAATAAATCCTGTTGTGCTTCGTCCATATCAATAATGAGTCCATGGTGGGTGATGCATTCTTGACAGAAAAGGAAGTGTCTTTGTCATAAGTTGTTTTGTGAACTTGAAATAGACCACTGAGAGAAAAACCTAATTAATGAAAATTGACTGGAAAAGAGCCTTGGGACCTAACTTTTCTTGTTGGGTTCAGGAGGTGCACTTTTTCAACACTTCAAATTGTGTCTACGCCTGGTGAAGGTGGAAATCCCATTTCTTTGTCTCTGAGGGCCTGCCAGAGATGAGTGACCTGAGATCCTGGTATGGGATCTCTGCCCGTGACAGAGCCATGCTCGTGCCTTTCATGTGTTCCTGCTGATGCTTTTCCAAGCTAGGTGACCTGCCTCAGATCTTCCACAAGTCTGAAAGCTTCCAGGATGTTCCCAAGAGTCCCGCTGTTCTTTCTTGGCAATAGCTTCTGGCACCAGTGTTGGGATGATCCATCCAGCACCCTCGCACCAGCACAGCCCTAGAACATCACATCTGTGCTTCAGCCCTCGTTTCATTTTGACAGTTTTGGGGAGCTCTTGGGACAAATAAAGAAGTACTTCCCAGGAGAACTGACCTCCTCCACCTTCCTGGGATAATCCTAGGAAGCTGTGGGTCTGTACTTTAGTACTGGTGTTCCTTTCTGTCCCATCTACATCCAAGCAAGTAGGTGGAATGTGTTGTGTGTCAGCTAAAGTCTGCTTAAAGCTGAGAGCTTTTTGGTGATGTTGATTACCAGACCAAACTGGTGGCAACAGAATAGCTTTTCCAACCTGTGAAGTGCTAGGAATCTTCAAGTAGCTTCCTATTTTTAAGTCATTTCAGTTTTCTTCACGAATTTTCATAGCTGTCGTGTCTCATTCTAATCACAAATGTGAGTTTTCTCAAGGGTTCCTCAACGCTGTGGTTGTGCAGTCCAGTCTTTATAAAAGAAGCTGCTCTTGTACCTTTCAAGAGCACCTCCTGTGTAAAGACTTCAGTTTAAGGCTTGCATGAATCTTCCATCCTGTGTCTCCTCTGTAAGCTTTATGACATGGCCTGAAGTCTCAGAATGGATCTGACGCTCTCCAAGTCTTGACTTCCACCCAGGAGAAGCCAGTTTCATGCAAAATCTGAAAAGGACAGGTTCTTCTTCTTCTAAAAGGATAACTCTGATAGAGAATTTGAGTATTTGCCACGCTGCACGAAAAAAATGTAGCAGACAAATGTTTTTAATGCTGTTTCTCTTAAGATATGTGCTGCGTAAAAGAGGACTAAATCTTCAGAATCTGCTACAGATCTTCTTGGCCAGAGACACTTCAGCATCCAGCATGTTAGGATGCCCTTAATGGATTTCTGAACATGCAAAGCAACAGCTTTGTTATAAGTTCTGTGACTTCAGCTGATGTGATTTTCAGAATTAACATCTTAACCAGTTGCCAACAGGAGAGTGCAGTGCAATATCTGGTATTAGCAAAGGGAAGGTTACCTACAATAAGGGGGCTTTTTTTCCCTGTTTTGCTGAAGGCAAAAGAGAAGACAAAAGAGCCATCACAGAAAAAAAGGTTATTTTCCAATGACTCCTTTCCAGCAGTCTCTTGTGGAGCAGGCACCCACAGTAATTCAGTGCATTCAGCTTTACCTTGGAGATGGTAAATAATAGGGGATGGGACAGAGTAATGAGACAGCAATGCCAGCCATAGCAAAAAAACAAACAACTAACCAAACTACAGCCCCACAAACCCACTGAGTAAAATATCACTTCTCTTGGTTTGTTTTGTGGAATAAAATGGGATGTTTAGTTCCAGAATAGGGGAGAATGGCAAAATGGATCTGCAGTTCCGGGGGGGGAGAAACAGGGCGGGGAGGGGGTGGTTTCTATCCAGTAGTACAATTCTGAAATGCAGTAAATACAAGTTGTGAGGGGTTAGAAGTTCACTGCAGTGTGCAAACCATAGTCCTATTTAAAGTGCATCCTCCATTAGAGCAATGCTGTCTTGTGGAAAAACTACCTTCCCTTTGGAGGACAAAGCTGCAGTATAATTAAGATTATTATTTTTTTCAATGGATGTCTTTTATCTTTTTTTTCTAGCTAGTTGTGGGCTTTTTAACTTGGGAAATCTTTTAGAAGTTGCTAATAAGAAAAAGCTGAGCAACTGTTGGCTGCTGAAATGAGTCCAGCTGAGGGGTGTTTTTGCTTGGCCCAGCAGGAACAGATAATAATCTAGTGTATAAGAAAGACACCATTTTTTAAAGGCCATGGTCTCCATTCTTAATGAAGTGTCTGTGCTGGAGACCTTTTCTGAACCAGGCTTTTATCAGATACAAACCATAAAGGCACCAGCTAGGCAAGGTAGCTATGGCTGGACTACTTTTTATCTCTGCACAGTGAGTCCTGTGTGTTGGAGGAAAATCTGATGCTGTCAGTACAGCTTCACATGGCTGCTCTTCCCACCTGCCCCTTGTAACCAGGAGGGAGCTGGGGAGTCATTCTGTATTTCCCGTCAGGATCAGTAATGTCCTGGAACTCATGTTGTATGAGCACCACGAGACAGGGACCGCTCTCAGGGCCTCTCAAAAGCTTCACGTGTGTTAAAGTCTTCCTCTAAACCACAGCAGCCTAATTATGAGCTTTTAGTGCCTTATCATATTTGATGGCTCCTGGGGTGAGGGCGTCACATCTCGTAGCGTTTCAGTAGAGTAGGGTGTGGACAGGGGCAGCACTGTGCAGGTTAAGAAGTGATGCTGTAAGTAATTACAAGGAGGAAAATAGCTTGGCTGCTTGACTGCCACGTGTGTCACTGCATGCTCCATAAAGATGATGGGGTTTGCCTGCTGCTCTGTTCTGACAGGGCTCTGTGCCTGTGTCTGGTGCTCTCAGTGCTGAGGTCTCATGCCAGAGCAAAAAGCTCTCATGCAGGAAATGTTCACCTCTCTTTAAAGAGCACCTCCTCCTGAGGAAATGTTGTAGCACGTGCTCCTTGTGGTCAAATTGCACTCCCTTTGAGGTGCTTATGATCCCCAAACCTGCTGCCACTCCGCTGAGATATTACCAAAAAGAAAAAAAAAGAAAAAAAAAATAGTCAGGGATTCAGTGACAGGCAGGACTTGTTCTGTTGTGGTTAGGGGTGGATTGGGTGCACCTTATAATGTGTCAAGAAAGGTAAAATTGCCCAAACCTGTGGTGTATTTTTGCAAAATCCTGAGACGCTCATGTTATTTAGCTGCTTTGGAAAACATTGCCTGAAATTCTCATCTTGGGAGATAATCTACTGTTGTTACATACTGTGTGTCAGTATGAACAGAAATTAAACTAACTACATTTTAAGGCCCAGTGACTAGCAAGTTTTGTGCCATTTTTACGTGCCTCTACGGAGCACATGAGCACCTGTCTCTCCAGTGCCACTTACCAGGTAACTCTGATTTTTTATCAGGCTGTCAGAAAAGCCCTGGGATCCCGTCTGGGATTTACTGTGATAGAAGCCAGGGTGACTAAAATTAGTCCATTTACTTCCCTCAGCCACTTACCCATATTGCCACTGCTTCCTCTCCAGTCAAATGAGGTCAATCAGCTTGACAGCCCCATCCCTCCACTAAACCTTCAATTGAGGAGAGCAGCTCCAGCAAGGCACAGAAGGTCAAAATCTTGACAGAGAATTAGGCACTAAATGTCCATGGGGCCGTGTGCCCTAGTTAGGGAGAGAATTGCTGTTGACTCTGCCAGCACCATGTCTTAGTGCACCCACCAGCCCAGGGACATCTCCCTCAGCTCAGCCACTCTATTACCTCTGCCAGCCTGATCACATCATGATGGCTGCTCTGCTTTCTTGTCAGGGATTTCCCATCTCCACTCATGTCTCATCTCTGCCTTCTCTTAGGGTACAATTGCTCATCTTGGCCTCAGTTCATAACCCTTTATCCCCTTTCTTTCCTTTGTGTGTGATCTGTTTTGCCTCTTCTTAAACTCGTGATCTATAAAGCAGAAGTCAACTGGTAATGTTACGAGGTAAACAGGACTGTATTACAACCCCGTGTTTGCAGGCTGAAAAGAAACAGTGATGGTCTAAAGCACCACACAACCCAAAGCTGTGAATCAGAGCCCCCAAAACAAGAGATTAACTTTTCAAAAGGGATACATTTAAAGAAAAGGAAATGCATCTTTCATTTTCCTCTCTGGTTTTCAAGCATCTCAGAGTTACACTCTGGGGTTCTACCCCACAGCAGTGCACACCGTAAGCTATGAAGAGAACAGCTAAAAAAATGCAAACCTGTAGTTTCCATTGGCCTTCCTCAGCACAAACTTCAGGGAAAAGGCTTCATTAGGAAAGGTGGAAATGTTGCCAATGCAAAAGATCAGTGTGTCCAAGGAGCATGGAGTTTTCTCCATGTGTTTTCTGGACATCAGACCTCAAGCAACTGTGTGACCTTAATCTCCGTCTTGAAAACAGAGCCCTCCTCCTTGCTTAAAAATCTAAGCAGGTAAACAAAGCTAAGGTATCCCAGAAGCCACTATAATGTGGCCACTTTTCCAGTCGAGTCTCTTCCTAGCCCCAGGAGCATGTACAGGACTGGGAATACAGGTAACAGAGTAAATATAAAACAGGTTCATGTCCTCTGAAGGAAAACGACAAAAGAGGAATCTTATAAGTGTCCTAAAAATTATTTTAAAATTAAATGTGAATTTCTGTTTCTACTGAACCCCATCCAGCAGCTCATGGGTCTTCACATGGCATTTATTCTTCTCTTTGTTTATTTAAGAAAAAGATTTTAAAAGAAAGCAGTAATTTGGAACTTCATTCTTAACTCTAAAGGATTTCATTTAAAGCCTGGTTAGATTCAATGCTTGCACTAAAAATAAGCTTGGAAAAATCAAGTTTACAGTGTTAAATATTAATTCAATTTGCAAATGTGTGCACAATCTTAAGGAGCTTATCTATCATGGACAAGACATAAAACCTGACTTCTCATGCAGATGTGAAAAGAACCAACAGTTTTGTCAGCATTACTGCCCTAAAGTAAAACAAGTATAAGAAAATCAACCAGTATGAGTTATCTTTTGGCCTGCAAAACTTTCTGTGCTGGGCTGCTTGGTTTTGCTTCCCTTTCTGCCAGCAGTGGCATTAAAACAAAACACACCTCTCATCCCTGTTACAGGAGTGGCTGCCTTGGGTTTCCAGCCAGGGAGAAAACTCTAGTGCCCTGTTCTGCAGCTGGCTCCATTTCCTTTGGTGCCATTCACCTGTAATTGGAAACACACAATCTGAAGTTCCAGGCTCTGGTTAGAGACTCCTTGGGCAGCAGGTGTGGGGTCACTCCCACAGTGTGAGCATGGCCTTGTGCTCATCACATGGCTGGCTGGGATGTCTCTGCTGCAGCACTCTGCTCCTCTGAAGGGATGGGAATGGAGAGAAGGTGAGTGTCAGAGGGTTTGCTCTGACTTCTGCAGAGCAGGCAGTGCTGCTGCTGGCCCTCCATAATCTTTTAACTGGTACAAAGAACTTTTCTTGGGCAGGCAGTGTGGGTGAGCTTTGACATTTTGCATGCACCTTTGCCAGAGAGGGTGATGAGTGGCTGATGCTGGCTCTGGTCCAGCAGCACTACAGCTGAAGGTGCCCCTCTCCAACAGAGAAATGCTGTGCTGGGGATTCAATTCCAGTTTTTCAAAGAGCTGGCTGGAAAACAAACATTCTGTTTCAAAGAGGGGAAAAAATAAGAAGAAGCCTAAGCTTCAGTATCTGATTTTTTCCAGAGGTTTGCAGCTTTCCTTAATGCAGGCAGATTCCTATATCTGATTTTCCTGCCCCCTGCAGTAGCTTCCTAAAGTAAGGATTTACTTGCAGGGGCAAGAGACTCTTATCTCTGTCTCTGGCATGACTTCCCTACCTGATAACCTCTGTTATAAAGGAGATCTCACTTTCAGTCCTTACTTTGAACTGGGCAAGAGGGTTAGGAGCCCAGTCTGTCTACATCCTGTATCTGCATCTTGCTCTCTGAAAAATTTGGTCAGAATATCCAGTTTGATCTGAAACCCAATCAAAAAGAGAAGACTGGGAGGAAAAAAAAATCCACTAAACTTCTTAGTTTATCATTAAATCAGAATTAGAAACTAGTCTTAGAAAAACACCCAACTAAACCTCAGTGGAATCTGCCCAACCCTAAATATCCACAGAACAGTCTTCATATAAAGCCCCTTCTACCATCACAACCTCCACAATCAATCACAGTCATATCTTTATATCTGAATATTCCTAGTGTCTTTTTTGTTTGATGTTTTGGGGTTTTTTAACCGATTGTCAGAGTTTGAATACACCTTTATCAAAAACGGTATTTACAGAACTGGAGAAAGCCCCTGCTCCTACTTTTTTGCCAAGCAGGAGAGGAATGAATCTGACATTACTNGATTCCTATATCTGATTTTCCTGCCCCCTGCAGTAGCTTCCTAAAGTAAGGACTTACTTGCAGGGGCAAGAGACTCTTATCTCTGTCTCTGGCATGACTTCCCTACCTGATAACCTCTGTTATAAAGGAGATCTCACTTTCAGTCCTTACTTTGAACTGGGCAAGAGGGTTAGGAGCCCAGTCTGTCTACATCCTGTATCTGCATCTTGCTCTCTGAAAAATTTGGTCAGAACATCCAGTTTGATCTGAAACCCAACCAAAAAGAGAAGACTGGAAGTAAAAAAGAAAAAAAAAACACACTAAACTTCTTAGTTTATCATTAAATCAGAATTAGAAACTAGTCTTAGAAAAACACCCAACTAAACCTCAGTGGAATCTGCCCAACCCTAAATATCCACAGAACAGTCTTCATATAAAGCCCCTTCTACCATCACAACCTCCACAATCAATCACAGTCATATCTTTATATCTGAATATTCCTAGTGTCTTTTTTGTTTGATGTTTTGGGGTTTTTTAACCGATTGTCAGAGTTTGAATACACCTTTATCAAAAACGGTATTTACAGAACTGGAGAAAGCCCCTGCTCCTACTTTTTTGCCAAGCACGAGAGGAATGAATCTGACATTACCTCAGGATTTTATCTATTTAGCCCCATCTGCAGGCTGTGTCCATGAGGTGTGCAATACATATCCTTGATGTCTCTCTTCAGTCAAGTACTCCCAGGGAGAGAGTTATCCCTTGGAGCTCGTCTGACCCAAATTAGGTGGAAAAATTGCAGTTAAGGACAGTTGTGTGATCCAAGGTGTGAACGGTGCAGAGTTCAAGGTGCCAAGTGATGCTGTAAAGGGCCGGGAAATGCTGCAGCCTTGCTGGCAGTGTAGAGAAGGATCTCAGCTCTTTTTTCCACCACCCCCTTATGTTCCTGGCTGCTGGTGCTGCTCTAATCCCTTTGGAGCTGGAGAGGAGCTGTGGTGCTGCCATGGGGGCCATGTCCCTTCCAGTCTCCTTTGGATCATTGCTTTGGAATTCCCCTCCACGCCAGTCCTGCCCAGTGCTTGGTCCTGCTGGTAACCCCAAGGTTGTGCCTGTGTTTGGGAAATGCTTGTGGCCAGCAAGAGAGAGGCTGTGCTGCAGCACAAGCCTTCAAAGTTGTCAGTGATGTAGAGACTGAGCAATAGTCAGCCAGCTGCTTGCTTGGGAAGTCATGGCTAATGCACTTCCACATCTTCAGCCTTTCCCACCTGTCATGTAGTCTGCCAAACTGCTCTTTTCCCTTGCCTTCTCTTTCTTCCACACTTCTCTCAGGAAAACAAACAAATATACCGACTGCAGAAAGGAACAGCGAGACCAGGAACTGGATTCAGCCACTGCTTTCACCACTTACCTGATCAGGTTTGATCTTCCCATTCTTGCTTCACGGCCTCTGACTCAACTTCCTGCTCTGTACAAGCAGAGTGGTAATACCTGCTGTTAATGGAGATACTTCTAAGACTAGATACTTTTAGACTATTAACATAGGGCATTCCTGAAATTTGTCAAAAGTTATGACAACTTCATATAGAAATTCTCCTGTGGGAAAAAAAAAGAGACAAATATTTTGAGAGGCTTACAAGTTAACATGATGATAAATGCCAGGATCTTATTTTCCAGACTGTTCTGCTTTACCTTCTCTCTGTTCCCTACCTGGGGGCTGCATTACAGCTTTGCTCCCAGCAGTTGCAGGCAGCTGCTATTTGCAGGGGGGAACTCCTGTGGCATTATTTATGGGAGCTCTCAGTGAGAGGACAGTGATTTATTGTGTGCCATCATCTGCAGCTGTGAATTTGCACCACGGCGACAGAGACATTCAGTGGAATCCTGATTTTTCAGTCTGACACAGAGGTAGAGAAAGGTGAACTGGCTGGGTAAAAATGAAAGCCTATTAGTATCCTCCTTTGCACTCCACAAATAAACTTTTGCATTCTGGAATTGGGAAATTGGGGTTGCAAATACCCTGGTATTGATGTTTCCATCTCTCCTGCCAGACAACTTTCTCAAGAGAAATCAGGATAGTCTTGATTCTTCCTCTAAAATTGGGTGACCTTTTTTTTATATAGGTCCCCCTCTTTTTCCTCTCCTCCAAACCCTACATCTGACTGCATCTACTCTATGTCTGACTCCCCTTACTAGAGAAACTCTGATGAATTTGTCACCAAACTTGCCTCATGCTCTGAACTGCACAACATGCAGGGTGGCAGCAAAAGGAGCACTCACCCAGGAGCTCTTGGGTCTGCCTCTGCCTGCAGAAAGGAGCTCACTTCTCTATGCTGCCAAAAAAGAGCTGTAGAATTTGACTTCATGCCCTTGATCTTGAAAAAAGATTCACAGATTGACTGAGCAGGCTCATGGGTTTATCCAAATTGAATCTCAGTGCCAAGTCTCTTGGTTTTGATCTATGTTATAAAAGTGTTAAATGCCATTGGCATTCTGCACAGGGAAAATGACAGAATAACACCTGGGGACACCTTGCATTTTATTTCTGGGGTTGTATCTTTCGACCACAGTTTATCTGGCACAATGCACAGGAAAATGATGGGATGTGTTTTGTAACATTACACAGGAAATCCTGGCACTGCCTTCTCTCAGTAGCAGTGAACCATGCCAGTCAGCTGTGGCATGGTGTCACGGGACAATGAGCAAGCCCAGCTTAGTGGCCCCTGTGAGAAGCTGCATGGGAAGCTGCTTCATGAGCTGTGTCTACTGGAGAGGGAGTAAAGGGAGAAGGAGGGAAAGGTTCATTTATTTGCTCCCAAGATTCCTCCTCTGAGGTTTGCATGGTAGAAATTGCAAAACTGAAGTGGGATTAATAATTCCATAAAAGACATGACTGTAGGTACAATAATGGAGGGCAAGTGAGCCCATTATCTGGTCTGGCTGACTATGAAAGATTTTTGCTCCAGGGTATCTGCTGTAATTGAAGATTTGGTTGGTCAAGCTGTAGAATACTTTTAGGATACAAGTGATGTGTGCTGTCATTGCTATGCAAGCTTATGTTTCCTTTCTCCTATTCTCCTGAGCTGAATAGAATATAACCTTCAGAGGAGTAATCAATGTGTGAATAATATGGGCCTACATTTCAGGGGAAAGAAGGTATGAGGTGAAATGCAAAACTGCAGATCTTCCTGCTAGTTCCTTTCTGCTCTGCTTCCTCCGGTAACAAAAGTAATGCTAGGTCTTGATTGTTCTGAGTTGCTCCAAAGCACTAAAATCCAGAGGCAAAAAA